>JAVQJD010095867.1:0-68028 GCA_036023655.1 Nannoperca australis | reverse complement strand
TTGCCCAGTTTAAAACATTTGTTAAAGTAAAGTAATCAAATGTAATAAATTACATTACTTTAATGAAGTAATCAAAATAGTTACATTACTTATTACTTTTTAAACAGGGTAACTAGTAACCTGTAACCTATTACATTTCAAAAGTAACCTTGCCAACATTGGTTGTTACTGCTTGTTTCGCCACAAGCTCAATTTAACTAACTCTAGCTTTTTTTAACATATAATCCAATTCAATCTAGTCTTTGCCATCCATACTGGTCAGTTGCACAAGTTGCATTCAACAACCTGGTTCAAACACAGGAACTGTGTATGTTGCCGTAAGAGAATCCTGTAATAACCAGGCTCCACAGAGCACCATTAAGCGTTCAGCGGCTGTCATCAAACACACTGAAAACGCTGAAAAGAGCCTTAAGTGTAAACACACACGCAGGACCACCCCAAGTTACACACACACACAGACACACCTCACATACATACACAGAAGTAAACACTTCTGATGACTATCTTCTTTCCCCCTCATTTTCTGTTCACATTAAAGCTACTCACTTGCTCTCTCTGTCTCTGTCATTATCTCTCTCTCTCACTCTCTGACTCACTCTCCACACATGGGCGCCTAGTTATAGTTAAAAGTGGTGCACGATTATTGACAGACAAGGGGAGTTATGACAGGACAAAGTCCCTTTAAGATCTATTACATCTTAACAATTACTTATGTAAAACACATAACTCTAGAAACACAAGATAAAGAATATTGTGTTCACAGTCTTATTGGCAATTAGGCATCAGTATAATCCAGAATGATAAACAGTTTTTCCTATAAACTGACAGACATGTTTGATTTATTGAGAACGCCAAGACAAAGACAAGATTGACTTAATTATTATGAATTATTAATTCTGACCACCTCATAAATGGTTGATTGCAGAACGTTTTGTTGTCTTTTGTGGTAAAGTTGTATGATCAAAAAGTAGAGATGCAAAAGCACACGTTTGCTCCTCCAAGTCTAATAGTGGGGGTGTGCTCACACACACACAGACACAGATGCTGGCTTCTTCATTACTACTTCTTATACAAATCCACACAAATGCACAGGTCTTCCTCGTTCTCTCGCTCTCACTTATTTTCTCCCTGAAGTGTGTGTGTCTCTCTCTCTGTCAGTTGCACACAGACACTTTACCCTGTGTTGCCTCCAAGGCTTTGGTAGCATCTCACTGATTGATGGAGGCAGCAGGGGAAAGGAAGATAAGCGACAGAGGAACAGCAGAGATACAGAAACTCTCTCTGTTAATGCAGAGATGAACCAGTTACACACACGCTGAATATACTTGAACTATCCTGATTTTTGCAGCTCTGTAGAAGAAAACCATGTGGATGTCAATATGTATAAAGATGGTTCTCAATCTGTGTGGTACAATTAGTTTTGTCTCACTGTGAGTTTTGCTTTTATATTCTTTTGTTTCGTATTGTTTTTGGGCATTGTTGACGTAACTCCAGCCTCACATTGGTAGCCACAAGCAACTCACAATGAGCCACACTCTCAAAACATCCCCACATCAAACAACAACAACTGAAACGTTCATTTGATATAAATATTTTGTTTCCAGCTGAAGTTTAATGCCTGAAACAGCATTTAGACCATAAACTCTCAATTAAAACCCATAGTTATCATATTGATTTTACATATCCCACGTTAAGGGAATGAAGATTGGGGGTAAAAAATCTTCTCAGGTAGCATTAATGAAGCAGGGGGCCCTTAAGCCATGTCTGCTTCAACATGCTCCCAGTCAACAGGATGTGCAGCCGACACATTTGTGTCAGAGAGGAACTCCCACACTGCCAACACGATGTTGTCACGCACGTACACAGTCATAGGTAGACACGCTTCCTGCTCTTGGCGGCTCAGCTGTGGAGGTGGACTTGGATCTTTCAGAAGACCTCTGAATTGTTGCTGCATGGGTCAGAGTGTACCAATTAGATGACTTTCCTCACTCTCCTCTCCCCCTCCTCACCGCGTCATAAATCAAAACAGAGCAGAGACGCCTGCCAGCTGCTTTTTCTTAGAGCCTTATGTAAGGACTGTGTGTAGTTTACAAGACAGTGAGCATGTACAGTACAGCGCAGTAGGCTGTGTTTAAGGGTATCTTTAACGAGCTAGTGCTGTTGAGTAGACATTAAACATAATGAGATGTTGTACAGTGAATGCAGGCAGTTTTTTTGTTTTTGTGTGCAATGTTGTGTCTTTTCATGTATGTGCTGTTCTGTATATATGAGAGCCCACAGGCGCATCAGCACAGTATCACGCTCACATCTGGACCTGTTGACAGTGTGCCAGCTTCCAGGGCTATGGCTGAAGGCAGTCGGGCAGCTCTCTACCCGCTTCTTTAATCAGACAGTGCTCTCAGACGGCGTTAAAGCGGCCGTTATATGAGCCTCGGTGCTAATGAGGGCGAGTCAACGCAACCCCAGGCCAGCCACAGATGACACCAATATGTGTTTATCAGATGAGCAAACAACAAGCTTCCCTATTTACTGCACGGGGGGGTGGAGGTTAAGAGCTGTGTGTGCCCTAGAACGCATTTGAAAGTAATGAGGCTTAATCTAGTTACTCAAGAGATAAAGAACACTTGTCTGTTGTTTGGCAAGAGTTTATGAGGTTCAAACACGCTGCCTTTGTTGATATTATAAAGGTGTTGACTGTACCGATAATATATTAGTGGGAGGCATTTTCTATGATCATGGGAGCAAATTTTTCCTAAAGCTCATGTGTTATATTAGATCTGCTGAAAAGATCTAAGTCAAAGTCATATGAAGGCTAAATGAAAAGCTTTAATTGCATGATTGAAATTGCATTGAATTGACTAGGATTTGCACATAGCTTTTCTTCATTAGACTCCCCACAATAACACATGCAATGTGTGCACTGCGTGAATACAAAACGATAAATGTGTCCCCAGGGAAGTCAAAACACTAGAGGTGGTGAGAGGACTGTTGAGATGGGCTTCCTGCTGGTTGATGCAGCGTTTCCTGCAGTCTGTCTCCTGAAGACCTGAATGGCCTTGACCCTTGAGTTGAGTTTGTCTTCAGCTCATCTTCATCAGCTTTCGAAATTGGTTGAGTTTTCAGCACATCATATTGCATATGTGCAGAAACCCTGGGGGCAGGTTGAGAGGAAACAGTTGTTATATGCTGCAATGGAGGGTTCGTAGGCTGGAAGTCTGGCATAAAAACCAGGTGTAAGTAGTGTTTCCCACAGGATGAGTACTTGTTTGTGGTGATTGATCGATTCATGCTCTATTGGGAGGCTCCACTTCAGGCAGAGTTTGTGTATATTGTCACAGATGAATGCACTTTTCTGGCTGACTGCACAATCAATCCCCATTTTTAACTACAGACTTTTGAACAAAATTAAAAAGCCAAAGAAAAATATGTTTAACTTTTTTTTAAAAAATTTTTTATTTTTATTATGGGCAGTAGAAAATGTATTTCAGTGAAATATTCCTCCTTCTTCAAAGGAAGAAACAAGTCAATAATTACAGAAATAATAGTGGCTGAAATATGGGGGTGTCAGAGACCCACCTGCACCCAGACAATCAGAAACCTGGGTACTGTTAGAATTGTGTATGAAGGGAGCTGAATTACCAGGTTTATTCATGTTCCATGTAAGCGTCATAACCAGAATACGACCAAAAACAGCATAAAACTCAAAACCTAGATACTGGTTTGTTTTCAGTCAAAGAACATTCTTTTGTTCCAAGATGTTAAAAATACCCCAAAAGATGCTTTAGCATCATTACATATAGCATATACATTTCCCCTAAAAATATCATGTGGAAACACTTTGTTGTTGTTGTTGTTGGGATCCCAGCCCTGTAGCCAAATTCTTGTCTTATCAGTTTGATATTGTGTTTGGCTTGGGATGACACTAAAGCATTAGAGGACGGTGCCACATTGTCTCTTTGGGGTTTGTCTTAGTCATGCAACTGAATTTTCCCCTTGCTGTTCCTTTCCATTTGCACAAAATAGCATTGGAATTGAATTAGTTATTGATGTGCGTGGTCACTTCTATAAAAGCCACTTCTTTCAGCTTCAGAGCAGTGGGGAAAGTTGCACCATCTAAGTCATCTTTTCCACAGAGTCAGCGCTTAACTGTTACTTTGATATAGAATGACTGAACAGAGTACATTAAGTATATTAAGTGTAAGTCAATATTAGGCAAAAACATCAATTAACTACTTCTTCAAACCTCATTGTTATTGTAGAAGTTTTTATTCTCCATATGTCTGTTGGTTAGTGCAGTAGCTGGAGACTTCAGCACAATTTTCGTCTTTCCCAAACTTTGGGACAACTCTACATCCTCTCTCCTGCTTGTTGTTTTTGAGGGAAGATTTCCATTCAGAACTTCAGAACTTTATCAACTCCAGCTGTGAAATCCAAGATTGGCCTTGGACACAAGTCTTTCACAACAAGGGAAAGATCGAGATGCGTGGTTGGATGTGGGGAAGACCGTAGCGAATCACAGGGGAAAGGAATGGGATTGTCGTAAATGGGATTGATTTACGCCGACTCGGCCGCAAAGAATGAAAGTCATTGGCCTTTGCAATTTGTCAAGTGTAAAAGTGCAGAGTTTTTTACTGAGGGGAAGTGAGGAAAGCTTTGACAGTGGACACTATAAAGCGATGGTTTTGTGATGAAAGGGTGAGCTGGTTGTTTGCATTTGACAGGACAAGGAGCAGAGATCATAATGTGTAAGAGCTGAATTTTAGGGGTACTTGGCTGCTTAAAATATCATCAAAAATGCTTTCTATATGGTAGGTTTTCTCTTTATAATAGAAGCCTGTCACAAAAAAACTTGAGAGCAGTTATGGGAAGTTGTAAGCATCCCACCATGTAAGAGAAGCTGTTGGAAAATTATCTATTGTCATCGCCTTCTGCTCCCCCATCCTCCCTTTGTAGCATCATCTCATCCTTGTGTCATAGTACAGCAATGATGTGTTTTGTTTTGTTTTCACTCCTCCAACAAAATGGGATGGAAATCAAAACGAGCGTCAACGACTCTCTTGACATTCCAAAACATTCGTGCCTTAATTCTGGATCCAAGTTGTGACCCCAGAAGTGGAGTGTTATTTGACTTGTAATATGAGCAAAGGGACTTTGATATTGTTGCTTAAGAGGAAGATGGAGCAACAGAGGGAGAACATATCCAAGTGAAAGGGTGAGCGATTATGTGAGCTAAGACATGAATGCAAGAAAAAACATTCAGGTTACTGACTAAGTAACTGAGGAAGTGAGTAAATGGGAGAGTGACAGGATGAGAGGATGTAGAGGGAAAATATGTGCACCTACTGAAAGAGAATATTGAACTGAAGTGAATAGCAAATGAGGAGTGAATGAATAAATGAAGAGGTCATTTAATGACTGATTAGGTGACGTATTGAGTACATTTAAGAGAGAAAATGCAAATAACGATAAGTGAATGGGGAGTGGGCCCTCCAACATTGTGTTGGAATTAAATAAAATTAAGTATGATGACATTTGCTATATATTTCCTCAAAAAGGCAACCTCATCTCCATCATGGTTTAAACAGTCAGTAGCAATCTGTAACAAAATGATTATCTGATTTTTATTCCAATACAATAGCCTACGTTAGTAATATCACTGTTATATATACATATATATATATGCAGGCTTGTGTGTGAGCTTCATAACTAGTAACTAGCGAGCACAAGGGCCCGTCGTAACTACTTTACGTCACTGGTGTGTTGAGGAAGAAAGAACAACTGAATGAGCAAAGAACAGATTGAACAAGAAATTGAAAGCTGAATCTCTGCTTGGTAATGCCTTGGACCACTGTACAGGGGGATATGCATACAGTGTGCAGTGGTGGAAAGTAATATTTACTCAAGTACTGTGTTTAAGTAGTTTTAAGATACTTGTACTTTTCTTAAGTATTTCCATTTTCTGCTACTTTGCACTTCGACTCTCCTACATTTCAGAGGGAAATATTACACTTTACATTCCTGATACATTGATCTGACAGGTGTACCTACTTTGACATAAACTGTATTGCATTGTTACAGATTAACAACAAAACAGTACTTTGTAAAGTACTTATTATTAACTTCACCTCAATCAGCTATTATTAATTAATTAAAATGCATACTCGACAAGTGACTTAAAATCACTCATACTATATCTTTAGGTTACTTTCATTGCCCTGATTTTCTGACTACTATGAATGACACACAAGGTAATTTCATATTGATCATTCTTGATTTGATTGATCATTCACATTTGATATTGAATATGAAGATATGTGAACTAGAGGATGTGGGAAATAAGGAGAGATTTCCCATGATGCACCAAAGTCTTTGGTTGAATGCGTGTTTTTTGCGTGGGTGGTTGACCGCAGAGAAGCCAAAGGTTGACTGAGGGGCAGGAATCTATCTGTGAATCCTGAACCAGAGAGACGGAGAGAGGATGAAAGGGAATGTATGTTTATGTCCTCCCTGGTCACGCTTGATATATGTTAATGGCAAATGCCTGTGTTCACTGAGCCGCTGTACATGCCTCTGTATGCTCAGGCACTTCTTTATTGTGTATGTGCCAGCGCAAGTGTGTGTTTGTTTTATTTTCCATGTTGTCTGACATGCGGTTGACTGATAGCATTCAGAGTGCTGACAGGGCCAGGTGCGTGACTATCTAGCCAGCCTCCCTGGGGGATGTGTTTAGACTTTGCGTGTGTGTGTGTGTGTGTGTGTGTGCCAGGAGGGTGGAAGGTGTTTGACCCCTCTTATCTCCAGCGCCCCGGTGTGTTTATTTTCACAGCCACGGCACAACTTCAGTGCTGACGTCATGTGACCCTGGGCGGTATCTTTCATATAAACCACACACACACACACACACACACACACAACACACACACCCAGCAGGTGCAGGTTACCAACCATCCACCCACTGCCTGGAACAGATAATAAACACATGACATTATTGATTCCATAACCCAGAAATATCTGTTATTACTGAACTGCTATTAGACTTGTTTTCCATCAGCCACCAAACCACAGAACATTGGTGTGAACATCGCGAAAGTGGCATCAAACTGTCCCACATTTTGAGGGAATACATACTTAAGCTCAACACCTGCTGTTAGACAACATAAGCTATACGTTCTAGCACAGATAAAACTGTTATTTTGAAGAAGGACTGAGTGTAACCAATTACACAGAGCACTGAATTACTGTGTCAGAATCTGCTTGTGGAGAGCAGCAAATACCAAGTAGCGTCAACCTCACAGATTTCATCCCCCTCTCCTTGACTGCCACCTTCACTTTGTGCCTCCCCTCAGCTGGAATGCGTTCCCTCTCTTCCACCAGATATTTAGTGGCGGTTTTGCCGGAAAACCTAGAATAGGGAGCTTTGCTGAGCAGCCTACACATGAATAGTCACCCGAGCTTAAATTTAGGTGCGGTGAAGTCTTTTTCATGTCTGTGCCGAAATAAGTTAAAGGCATTTTAACAACTTATCTTCAGCTCTAATGAAAATGCCTTTGTCTTCATCTTTCAAATACACACTGATGAATATGGCTTCTTTAGTTTGGTCTTAGGCTTCCGTGCTCATTTACCAGTGTTATGAGCTTTTTTACATCACAAACTTGTACATTACGAATTTGCGCCAGGTAGAAGGCATGCAAAGGCCATTTGTGAGTAATGTAATGCAGTACAAGAAGGAACCACAGGAAATCATTGCTTTGGAGATGAAGGTGGGAAATAGTTGCTCTTCCAGGATCTTTGATCTCCACAGGAAAACAGTGGCTCACGAAAAGTAGTTCTTGAGACCATTTTTCTTGCGCCAATTTAGATATGGAGCCACTGTTAAATGACTTCTTTTTTCTTGTGTACCCCAGTATTCAACTCTTAATATTAAACATTTGTGCTATGCTTTGATTTGTCAGAATCTTACACATCAGTTAGTTGGATGTTGAAGGGATTGGTTGTGTTCCTGCAAATATGTTGGGCTCTTTGTTCATAGTAATTGATTTTACATTTCAATTAACTGTTCTAAATAAGGTTAATAAAGTTTTGTTTTAGTTTTTAAATTTGACTAAACCTTGAAATGAACTTGAACACAACCGAGGTGGTCTCTTGCTGATTGCTTTGCAGTCTGGCTGCCACATATTTTTTAAATATTACTCAAAGATGATATCTGAGCTATTCAGTGTTCAGTATGAGCATTGGATTTCATTTTGTCAACATCTTCCTCCCAGTAATATCCATTCCATTCTTCACCTCACCCTGTTCTCTTCACATTTCAACCATGACACAGTTGGCTGTTACACTATTTTTAGAGAAGTGGTCGGCCCTGGTAGCCAAACATTAGGGTTTTGACCTGTCCAACTCGATTTGTGCGGATGAAAGTGAACCAGAGATCCGCTTTGCTGATGTTGACTTTGGAGACTTTCACTGTTGTTAAACGAGAAACCTTCAGCGCTGTATTACAGCAGTGGGCTTTTTACCTGCAGATAGCAGAGATGCTCTTATTTGCACACATTTCTTTTTTGGTGTGTAAGATGATTATCTCCAGAAACCAACAAAAAACAGGGGGAAGTGAGAGGTTTTTTAAAGACCTCTCTGAGATTTGGTGTACGCTTGTTTCGACTCAGCACCCCCGGGATCGGACCTCGTCAGAGACGGGTTTCCCGGCAGTTCCAGACGGTCCTGGGAAGTTGGATGCCCGCCAACTGTGCTCCAATTCGTGCAGCTCGGCAAGCAGCAGCAGTCGAAGTTGGACTTGCGCCATTCATTCACGTGGTATCCTGTTGTTTTAGGCTTGTCATGATAGACCCTGGTGCATGATTGAAAACATGTTGGAGTAGCTGGTGCTATTCTGGGCTGGGGGAAGCAGCGTCCCTATTAAGGCAATTGACTGTCAAAAGCATTAAGGCAGTATGAAAGTGAGTAGACGAGGAAGCAGTGCTGTGTAGAATAATCATGTCATACTTAACGGATTTTTATATTTCCTTGACATTTGACCTTCTTGTATGAGTCAGAGTTAAGGATCAGCTATGAAACAAAAGGGGGTACATGTAGAATCTATGCCTGGTGGAAGAAGATACATTTGAGGTGTTTTTGTGAGACGAGCCCAGTGTTTGGTTTTCCTCCCTTCCCCTGCTCTTTTTATTGGACGATGCCGTGTTAAAAGGTTCCGGTTTGCTGTGACACTGCATTGTGCCCCTCTGATTCCAGCACATCTCCTCATGTCTCTAAACTGAACCAGATGGAGCCTTTCCATATAAAACTTTCACTCCCTTTTATGTTTCACATAGAGCAGGGAGCCCTTAGAAAAAAGTAGCTACATTTCAGTGTCCACTTAATGCAGTCCGAATGCAGTGTGGTTCATCTGTCTCTCGCCAATCTGAAATAACATTTGATTAAATACATAAAGTTCCTAATGCTGCGTACAGATGTATTTCTGCTCTGCCTTAATTCTGCTGTCCTTTATGTAATACTACAATCTTCAACCAATGAATATACTGTAACACAGAAGACCTCCTACCCAGAGACTGGATCTGCTCGAGGTTTCTACCTGTTAAAAAATTGTTTTTCCTCGCCACTGCCGCCTACTGCTGCTCATGGTGGGAATTGTTGGGTCTCTGTAAATTATATTATGAAGAGCCGGTCTAGACCTGCTCTTTGTGAATGAAATAACTTCTGTTATGATAAAATTGAATTGAACTGAACCCAACAATCCTTTTAAAATTGCAAATCTTCAATAATTCATAAAATTGCTTGAAGGGACATATTCAGGATGCCTAAATGGAGGGTTTAATAAGTGAAGCTAGCTTACTACTCATCCACATCTGCCAGCTGTACAAATCCTGGCAAATAATCACAAATTATGAAACGTCACATAAATGATACAAGTATTCGTGTTTCTAAATGCTCAACAGAGGATTAAACCCTCTTACTGTACACATAAATCTACAGATCAAACACTGTCGCTATGAAGGGTTCAGTATGCTAGCTCATCTGATTATGCCTTAAGGCAAAAGTGTTATTGTGTATTCTAAATGGCCAAACTCGTACTCGTACTACTCCTACAACCTGGAAAGTTGTCGTTGTTGTCGATTTCAAAGGGATCCAAATACACAGCCGTCAAATCCAACATTGGAAAGGTGCTCGGGGAGGGTGTTTCACACAGTGCCCAAGGATCTGACAAGCACTTTGTTTAAAGCATACCGAGGGCCATGCATTACAGAAGCTTCCCTGCACTGACAAAACAGTGCATGCATACTATAATGACTCCTTACTAAGTATTAATATATAAATAGCAATATAATATATATAAATATATATATATATAAACATTAGCAATTAATTTGCCTTTGATGAGGCTGTAGATGGTTCATAGTTTCTGTTGGGGAAGAATAGAGAAGGGGAAAGAGAGTATTGCCAAGCATGAGTATCTGTGAGACAGAATACAAAGAGCAAAGAGCAACCGCTGCAACAAAAAGCTCAGCAGCAGAAACCATTTGAGCAACAACAAAACTTGCAGTCACCATTAAAAGTACATTTTTTAAAGAAAATTCTTACAAAGTCCACTCTATCCACTTCCAGCAGTTGTTCATACTGGAATTCTTCTTTTCAACTTCAACCCTCAAATATATATTTTTCTTTTTTTGATATCCTCATTATGTGTAACTCTTACGGCTTTTCCCCTCACATTTTTACTATTTCTCTCATCAAAGGGAGGGGCTGCTCCAGCTGTAGACGGAGAGAGTGCGTCTATTTCTAGTGTTCAGTGTTTGAGAGAGAGAGAAAGAGAGAACTGTTTTGACAGTTGTGTTGGGGACCACTGAACACACTCACTGAGCCAGGACTCAGTAATCACGGTTTTGCCGAGTGGTGGCTATACCTTCCAGAGGAGTTCACGCCCCCTTCAACTGTTTTGGCTGACTTTGTGGTACACTGAGAGAGAGAGAGAGAGAGAGAGAGAGAGAGAGAGGGAGAGGGGTGAAGAGAGAGTGAGGGAAGGGGAGGGAAGAGTGTTGCTTGTGGGAGGAGAAGGAGGAGGGAGTGAACGGGAGGAAGGAGACGCTTTCTCAGTTTCTGTGAGTCCTGCTTGCTGTAGGCTACAGAATGAGAGCAGTTGCTTTCCTCTCAGATTGAGAGGCAACTGTTGATTTCTTTTTTCTTATGTTTTTTTTTTTTTTCTCCCTCTCCTGTGCCAGACATCAGTAGGAATCACTGCATTTGTTTCACTTCCCTCATCGTACTTTTCGGACCTCTCTCTCACTCCTGTGTTATTATTGTTGTGCCTGGGAAGTACCATGCCGGTGGTTGGCGTAGCCTCTAAGCTCAGGCAACCCTCCGCGGTGGGCACCAAGCCAGTGCATACTGCCCTCCCCATCCCCAGCGCGGTCAGGGCAGCCGCCTCGCAGGGCTACATGGCCAGGCAGCAGGAGGTCAGGGCAGGTGAAGGCGCCCCAGGGTTTTCCTGCCAGCTATCAATCAAGTCTGAGTACCAGCAGGTGAGGACGCCTGAAGGGAAGCCCAGAGCTGTGACGGAGGAGAGCAAGATCTGCAAGGTTAGTGGAGATGAACAGACTCTTTTACTGCGACTGTTTAGTGCGTCTGTACGTGCAAGCAGCGTGGTGACACTCCACAGGTGTCAGAGATGAAAGGGCCAGCAGTGTCAGGCTTGTAAACCTCGCTCTCTTTCTCTCAGTGTCTGTCATGCTCTCTTTCCCCATGTCGGTTTGAGCAGGTGTCTGTCTAGCTCCGAAACGGAGTTTGAGCACACGGTGATGAGTCATGTGTTCTATGGTGGGATGATGTCACTGGGTTTTGGTCATCTACTAAGAGGGGAAACTAAATGAGTAATGTATCACTGTCAGTGTATTACCTCATCCTTCTGCCCATTCAGTCTGCACATAATTTACTAATCTGCGTGTGTGTGTTAGAGGCAGGACAGGAGAGTTTAGGGTTTGTGTGTTTTGAAGTATTTAGTCAAGACTATTAAGATCCCTACCTGGGAAGTGAACCGTGACTGCTTCGCTGTAGGGAGGAAAACTAATACAAGGGTAATAGGTGCTACCTGAGAAGCCCCATAGATTAGAGAACATGGTCTGAATGCACTCCTTTTCCCTGGTTTTCTCCCTATTCTGTCTCCCATGCAGACTAATATTTCAGATAGATTACCGGTGCTCCCAGACCATATTCTTAATACCCTCAACAGCGTCTAAATGTTGCAGATGGTTTAATAGACGCAGAGAGAGCACTGTTAAGTGGTTCACCATGCAAAACTTAGGCTGTGCCAAGTTTTTTACTTTTTGCAGAAATGTTTGGCTCACTTTCTCAGGCTGCAACATAGAAGGCGGGGCCGGTCTGTCCTGAGGAGAAAGGAGTTTTCAAAACTCACCGCCAAATAGTTCCAGCAGCGCCTTGGCCATCCCACATGCAGAACTGTCAGAACACAAACTTTCCTGTTTGGCTGGTTGATCCCTCCTCCACCTCACACTTTCTCTTTTTACCGTTTCGAGGCTTCCCAACAGAGACAAGAAAAATAAAAAGACTCCCTGACCTTGATTCTCTTTCTGACTTTCAGACTTTTAATACCAAACAAAGCTGCTGATTTTCCTCATGACCTAGAGGGAACGTGAGCAGGAGATATCAAAGCGCAGGTCAGCGCTCCCCTGCCTCTAAATCCTCCCGGTGTGTCCATGACTGAGTCCTTCAGTGCAGGGTGACTACGAGGGGTGGGGGTGTTTATCATTAACTTGCTGCTGAACTGGCAACTTCAGCTTGACTTTCAGCTGGGTTCTTCAAAATCTCCTGCTCGGCTCTTAGAATTTGTTTTTTGGGATTCTTGAGTTTGAAGAAGATGAAGCTGACGACTGATTTGACTTGTGTCAGCATCCATCTCCCATCATATTCTGAAAATCTAACCCTTCATACACCTTACTTCTCAACAAGTGTTCGACTTGTTCCCTACTTCATTTATTTAGCACTCCATTGTCTTCAACCTCTTCTGTAAAAAATGCTGTTAGCGAGCTATGGCTCTGTCCCTTCCTCTTCTTGGTGGTGGTTTTTAAGATTTGATCCCCGTTCTAGTGTTCCTATGGATAGAGCATCTTCTAAATTGCCTGGAATTTATAATCAGTGCATCATAGTATAGTCCCTGTCATTGGGAAGCTCGTAGGCAGGCAGAACTCTCTTGCCTGCCTCAGCCTGTCGGTGTGGGTGAGGAATTGGTGGTATGGAGGGGGTAATTAGTCTGTCTAATTGTGTCGAGCTTTACTCTCCGGGCTTTCAGAGGGACAAAAAAGGTAGAGAAGGCGGAGTAAATGCTGTCATTACCCCTTCACATTAACCAACACTCCTTGTTTAGTTTGGAGTCCTATTATCAAGCAGGATCAAGCGTAGGACAGTGAGTGTGTGCATGTATGCACTGCATGACTGCATGCTTGTTTGTGCACAGGCAACCCCCCGTATATATACAATAGTGCCAGCATGTGTTTGCTTGTTTGCCTGGGGTTAAACTTATCCTAACCTGGGTGGTGTTTGCCAAATTTCTCAGGTCAATAAAGAGGTTAATCAAAAGAGTGTTTGCTCCATTTATGGATATCATATGAATTTATGATTACCTCAGTGTTTTTTTATTATGACTGTTGTGCAGAACAACATGCAGTTTGCATAACAGCAAAATTTGCCTGTGCCTGCAGAGTGAACATGACACAACTGCAAGAAAGAATAAATAAGAGGGTTAAGTGCTAAGCAGAAAGGTAGAAGGAATTAGTTTTTTCTCTGGTGTGGTGTTTGCAGAAGTCAGCAGGCCTGATGTTGTATTGAGCATAGCAATGGAGAAAATCCAAGTCAATCTAAAGACAAGCTCTGCTAAAGCTTGACACTGAAGCTGAACTGACAGATGTAGCTATGGTGGAACTAGTGTCATTTCTTCTTATTCTGCTATTAGGGTGTCTAATGGTGTGTAAAGGGCACAGTTAAGCTCCCCAGACAGGGTTCATTTTGGACACCATTCAGAATTACGTGCGGCTAATCTCAGCTGCATTAATACAGTTGTGTGATAGGTAATCCCGCATGGATCTACTACACAATAATCTGCACCTAATTCATAGGAGTGTCCATAACTTGCATCTGCATTTGTGTGTTTCTGTCTGTGGATGCAGAGAACTGCTGAACATGAAACATGGATGTCAGGTTTTTGGAACATTAAACAATAAATGAAGAATATTGCCTTGATTTTTGAATTTACTTAATTTACTGCATTTTCAAATTTCATTCAAACAATTAGTGGAATTAGGGATTTAACTACTACAAATAGGTAGCTATCTTACCAAAAACTAACATGTACAAAGTACTTTGTTCCATAATGAAACACCTGAAATACTAAGTACTGTGAGATAGTAGCTGAACATGTCTTTTCTTATTTGTAGAAGTCTTCTAGGAAAGGCATCACATGACATCATTTTAAATGTGAAGCAGCCATTCACTTTGTTTGATGTATGTGTTTTCGCTGCGTGTGTGTCTATAACATGGATACATAAAGAGAATTGGATAAAGCGTCGGAGGCCCATATAGCAAGCGCACTACTTTTTCCTTCAACCCCCCCTCCCAACCAGCCGGGTTCAGACTCGGCCTCACTTACATGAATGACAGTGACCCTATGACTCTGGATTTGGCTATTAGTGAACTTTTAGGACATAGCGATTGAAATAAGGGCTATGTAAATGTTGATGTACCTCAAAAAGAAATAAAGATCCACTTTCACAATGTATTTGTATAGGAAAAATAGTTGTAATTAAGTTAGTTAGTTAGTTTGGACACTATGTCAAATTGGCTTCAAAGCCCGCTGCTCTTCATGGGAGCTTGGTCTACAAGCTCCTCAGCTAGCTTACTGTACATGACTGATGTTCGTGATGCACAGCTCTCACAAACATTAGCAGGTGGCGGCGTAAGCCCCAAGTTTCTTTGGTGTCAGAGTGCAACACCTTGTGCTCTTCTTATCCATCTGTATGATTTGGGGCTGTCAAGGACGCCTCCGGCTTCCCCCCATGATGGAGATGAGAATAAGGCGAGACGTTTGCTCTTCCAGTTGTACTCTCTGCTGACAGTTCACATCAGTCACTGCCTCTGGCCCTGCGGGACAACGAGTGGGAATGAAGAGCTTATCTGAGTCGACTGGGCTTTAATGAAGTGTCAGCGCCACCAGCACTGATAGGAAATTATCTTGTGCATCAAGACTTTTGGCAGCTGTCCAAATCCCATAGCTTGGGCACTTATTTAGTGGGTAATTTGGAGTTCTTTTTGAGGTGGAACTGAAGATTGCATCACACTCTTTTATTAAATCTACAGAATGGCAGGAGGACAAATGATGTTGATTGGATTCATCTTTATTCATCCTTGAAGAATTGTGTGGGTGCTCATGGGATTTATCTAGAGTTATGTCTATTTGCTCCCTGATGCTTCCTCTGATTTGAGTTAACCTTTGTTTGAGTCACATTCAAAGAAATGATGTTCCAGCGACAAGCTCACTCCTTTTTTTAAACATAGAGAGTTTGTTGAAAATACAAAAGTTGTACAACTGTATAACCTTCAGTTGTGTGCTGTAAGTAGTCGGGTGATGGATAATAACACACATGGGGTATTTACAATACCAGAAGTACCTACTGTAAACTGAAGTTTCTTTTCTCTATTGTCAGTCTACTCTGACATGCCCTCCCTTGTGTCAACAGAATAGAGTCATACTGTATATGGTGAACATCTATCTTTATCTCAGATAGTTACTCATCGTATACACCAGCTGTGACCCATTGCAGTGTTTGCCGGAAGTGCGGACGAGTGGCAGACACACTCAGCCACTTAGAGACCAAAATACATCCTGTTGATTCACTTTCTGTGTGTGTGTGTGTGTGTGTGTGTGTGTGTGTGTGTGCATGCACTGAGGACTGAGGAGAATAATCAGAGTCTGTTGCATATTTTTCATGTTCGGGCCATCTTCGGTTCTGACCGGTTGAAGTTTAAGGCAACAACATGGGTGGGTTCAAAGTAGGAAAAGTAAGGTGGAGTATCTCAGGGAATAATGTCGGGGTACAGTGAGTTTGAGTTTGCGAGTAGAATGTAAACAAACCTCTGCTTCCCTCTTCCTCTTTTTTGTGTGGGCCTGACACCATCTCTCTTGTTATCTTTATCTCTATTTTTTTCCATTTTTATCACTTTTTCTGCCAGTGTATGCATGCAATTTTGTCACACTGCAGTGGCTGCATTTGCATGCACACAATATTTCAAATATTGTTTAACACTCCCATAAGCAACCAGGCCATTTATAGACCGTTTTTGAGTGATAACTCCCAGTATTTCAGGTTATGGATATTTATATGTATAATTATATATGTCTGTATATTAATGACAACATTCAAATAAAACATAATAAAGTGCAAATAAAACTAAACAGACTGTTTTCATGTTTTTTGTCACTTATAATCATCAATAAGTATTTACTAGCCCCATTACAGTGACATTTGCATCTGTTATTACCTGACATTTGGAGTGATGCAAAGGAGGAACGTGAATAGGAAAATAAAGATCACCTGATAGTCGTTTGAGCCATAGTTAATCACATTTCTGGCAGGGATGTATTTATGGTTTTGTCCAGAGACAGTAGAAGGAGTGAGAGGGCGCCAAGTTGTTCCAGCAGAGGGCGAGAGGGGCAGGGGGGTTTAATAGGATGTGTAGAAGGTGTCCTAGTCATGGGTGGTCTGAGTCACCGTGTGCCGGACTCCATATCTGGAAGAAGTTGATGTCATGAGGGAGGTGTGATTCTAAATTCCAGTCTTGAAAAGGGAACCATTCTTTAACTTCCGAATAGAACAAGGTGAGAGTTGGCATGAAAACTGCCTCAGTTGAAACTACTGACACATAACAAAAGTATGCAGGCCAAGTTTGTTACTGCAGTTTTTGCAATAATCTCCATGTTCTTGCTGCTGCTGCTCTGCAGGAGCTTGTCCTTGCGATTTTAGTGGCATTTGCAGTATGAAGGTCAAAAGTCTGTGGTCTGTTCAGCTAATCAGAAATAATGTGTTAACAGGGGAGTCCACCCCAGCTCACTTGGCCTGATCCAAGTTGGAAACACAACAGCAAATTGTGGTCCAACACATGATTTTGAACCATGAGATTATCAAATTAAACCAACAAATGTATAAAATCAGATTAAGTTCACATATGTTGAATAATAATAATTATACTAATAATATGCTGAATAACTACTTCTTCTGTGATCCACTCACTTTTTGCATCCGTCTGTCCACTTGTGCAACATTCCACCACACTGCTGCTTAAGAATCCTTAATCACCCCTGGGTTGAAATTGGGAGAATATCTGAGACAATATTATGTTTTTCAGTGCCCTCTCTCCCTCCACCCCCCCATGCTTTTTGTCTTACAAACAGTATTTCATTGCCTTTTCATGCCGCGGGGAGTCTGCTGTCGGCTGTGGTGTTTAAATCTTGGAGTGAGAACACACAGGGCGTCTGGTGTTTACAGTACAGCCACACCGGTTAAAAATACCCTCCCCTGGAAGTATAGTCACAGTGTTCGCTCAAAAACACAGAGGAAAATATGATTCAGAGCAAACCAAGTTCAAGTGCATGAGTACAGCAGTGAAACATTTTAAGTAGAAATTCATAAAGAAATCCATGATGGTTGAGACATCAATCTTGTTTAACAGAGAAATAAATTAGCAAAATATTGCCACTTTTTAACAGGAGGTAAGGTTACCCATTCTGACCTTATGTTGCCCCTGAATTCACTATTAAAGGGAATCTCCAATATCTTTAAACCTGAGCCTTATTTCTAAACATGTTGGGGTTTAAATGACTAATAGTTACCAAACGTTTTGGAATTGGTCCAGCAGATCGCCTCCGCTGGCATAACGCGAACAGGCTTCAGTGGCTGCAACAGAATCCTTTGCGGCCATTGCACGTCCACTAAAAGTGGACAGACTCTGTGAAACTGTGCTGTTTTTCTAAGTAAAATCTTTTGTCTTCCTGCAACAAGTCAATATCTCACGAGATTTCCAAGCGAGACTTTCTGTTTCTGGTTAAACAAAAACTTATGGTTAGGTTAGTACTTAGGTTTAATAATACCATACTGTCCCTTTTAAAGCTGCAGAGTTTAGAGCTTTAAGAAAGCAAATAACTGAGATTAAAGTGAACAAAGCCTCCCACTGCCCTGTTATTGTCTCATCATATTCTAAGATTTCTTTCTGATGTTTTAACTCTGTTTTGTGTGTGAGGCATCTTGGCACCGATTGGCTGCGAGGAAATGTGTGCATGCGTGTAGCTGTGTGCTAGAAAGTCACCCCGCTCTCATGCAGAGGCTGGTATGGCACTAGCACATACACATATACACACACATGCATGCACATACTTGCTCCAGGCCTTCTTCTAGTTCAAAGGTAAGCTTGACCCAAGAGAGTGACAGTTAACTTGTTTGTTGTTTAATAGCAATAAAGAAGAAGGGCAAACATGGAGAAGCAAAAGGAGCATGCATTAGAGACAGAAACACACTTTTGATGTTCTGATCCTGTTATTTATGTTAAAGAACTGTAGCAGGATATGTGACTATAGGTGGGGAGGAGGGTGGTGCAGGATACAAACCTGCGGAACCTCTAATCTATCTGTCTCTATTCATAGGTTTAGCTGCCACTTCTTCTCAGAAGTGGCAAGAAATTATCCGGTAACTAATAAAAGTAATGCAGGATAACCATGACGGATCTGAAATAGTACACAGTGTAAAACAACAGTCCTCCAATAAATCCTGCTTCCATGAAGGTTCAGTTTTTGTTCAAACAGTTTTAGAGAGGCACCGTAATTTACATCCTCCAAAATGACCACACAGTTGAACACCTCTGAACAATAAAAGTTGTGTTTTCATTAGTTTGTTTTACACAATTTTGTTTGGGAATTTGCGTCCCCAAAGCACAATACAAACTAAAATGATAAAGCCCCTAAGGACAATACTCCTGCATTCTTTACCCGACCTTGAGGCCCGATTTGTCAAAATCAACTTTTAGGCAACATCAACATCAACTTTGTCTTTTTGAGAAGGAACAATATTTTTTCCTTTTGGCGTGATTTCCCAAGCCTTTAATATTCCACAAGTTTATTTTCATATTTGACATGGTGACTGCCACACTATTACCTTCTAATGTGTACAATTGGCCCCCAAGAAAGGTCATTACTTTTCTTAAGAGGCATAATAATCTACTTTGTTTGTAGCCAGATAAAACAAGACAGGACAGAACAAAGAAAGTGTAGATATTATGCCTACAATTGTCCTCATTCCCCCCCCAAAAAAGGTGTTTAATCAAGTCAATCAGGCCATGTTCACATCATCATATAATTTCTGTCTGTGTAGAGTTGCAGTATGATTTGTCAAGTGCTAAAACTGAAAGTTGGGTTTTCCAAGCATTTTAATGTCTTACCTGACGCTTCACTCACCTCATAGAAGGTTACTATAAGGTCAGTAGAGGAGACACACACACACACACACACACAGGGGATGTTTTGAGTGCGTAACAGTGGCAGCTCATCTTTACCTCCACCTCAGATTTCCTCCATTCATCTCTCTTCAACCGTCTGTCAGCAGTCTCTCTGTCTGCTGTGTTGTCTTAGCCTCCTCTTCTCTCCTTCCTTCATTCCCCCCTCAATCCCTTTTTTTCATCTCTCCAGCACTTCTTTTTTTCCGCTCCGTCTCCTGTCACTGTCTTTCTGCTCTTTCCCATTCCCATCATTCCTCTCTGACTCCTTCCCCGGCCTCCTTTTTCTGTCTCTCCTGACTGGAGCCTTTCTCGTTTCAACTCAGGGCCAACTCACTTACTGGTATTTTCCTTTGACCTCTACCCCCCCTTCCTTTCTCTTTGTCATATTCCTTTTTTTCCCCCTCCTTTGCCCCATCAACCTTTCCTCCACCTTTCTTTCTCTCTCACTCTCTCTCTTTTTTGTCTCCATCTATCTTTTTCTCTGTGATATTTATAATGAGGAAAGCAGCAGGAACGAGTTAACACACACCTGTCCCCATTCTGTCTCTCCAGCTGTCACAGATAACCTTTCCTCTGCTGAACGAATAGGTCACTCTTCTCTTCCTTTTCTCCCTTACCTTCTCCAGTTTGCCAGTCACTTTATTTTATCTTTATCTCTGCAACACGTTTAACCATGACCCAGGCAGCTTCAAAGAAACATCTGGAAAAGCTACAACAGCCTGTGTCATAAGTGTCCCACCAAGCATGGACAGGGAGCACACATCCTAACATATCCCATAACACATGCTAACAAGAGCTCGCTCTGGATGTGTGTTTGAAGGCATGCAGGAAGAGTGATTGCTGAGTAATGAGTCAAGCAAGCACAGGGTGTCTGTGGTATTGGTAGATCACTAACTATCAACATGATTACTGTGTTTCTTCACTTCCGAGACACCTGGAAAGTGTGAGTGGTGCTCCAGGGAGCGACTGTGACTATACAGCTGTACGGCTGTGGCGCAGGAGCTAGTGCAGGTCGTCCATCAATTGTAGGGTTGGCGGTTTGATCCTCTGCTCCTCCTGTCCATGTGTCGAAGTGTCCTTGAGCAAGACACTGAACCCCCAGTTGCTCCTGATTTGGAAGTTGCTTTGAATAAAAGCGTCTGCTAAATGCCTAAATGTAATGCATACAGATATAAAGAGTTCATAGAACATAGAAGGAGCAGAAACAAGTTTTGCCCAAATTCTGTCCCCATGCTTTTACATTTTTAATTAGGTTGTTTCCTGCTGTAAGAAAACATTGGTCACCACCATTTAGAGTAAAAAATGTTCTCATGGGGCAAGCACACCACATAATATGCTACTGGCCATAGAAAATGAAGAGAGAAAAAGTCTAAACACAAAGAAACTGCTGATTATGCACCATAGTCTTTCAAAGGAAAAATGAAAAGGAAAACTAGAAAAACACAAATGTAATCCATTTTCCTTTCCCAAAATGTTTAAATATTAATTCTTATAAAAATCTAATTGAAAAGTATCAATTCAGTGTAAAATATAGGTTACAATAACTACTTGATCAGCAAGTTTTGATGCTGAAGCTGAAGGTATAATATAGTGATTTACCTCACTGTGACTGTGTAATACAGTGTATCATAATCAAATCCTTTAAAGTTAAAGTAACATTTTCAGTATTTGTCTATAACATTAAATATCCATGACTAACAACCAAATTTCAGAATTTGTTTTTACTTTTTAAGAGTTTAACACTCCAAGACTGTTCTCCTTCATCAGGACTATGTGGGTGTGATTTGATTTGATTATAATTGACAGCTGCCTGGCAACATAAGCAACAACCCCACAACTTTCATTTAATTTTCATTCCAATATTGCTAAATTCTGATTGGTGCATGCATGTGATGTCACCCTTGAGCTCTTCCTATTTCAAATCAGTGAGATCTCAGAGGAAAACACAAATACAGAGATCTGTCATGTGACATAATTAAGACAGACAATAGTGTGCTCATGTAGGACGCCATCACTCATAGCAAGAAATATGTTTTCAAGACTTTTAAAATAGGCTAACTTTAAAGTAATTATCATTATTTCTGATTATAAACAGCAAAATGATATTGCCAGGTTATCTGGAGAAAAACTGAGAATAGTTGTGTTTTTATGGGGATGGTATCAGCTTGGACGTTCAAATGTTTTCTGAACCCGAGAGATGACTCCAACTTCAACTGCACTTGCTCCGGTAAAGCTCCTCAGTAAAATAACTGCGGTTGCAGTGGGTAGTTCCCAGGTGTGAATGATTGTAACAGTTTAAATGTGAAACGGTATGCCGCTGTAGAACAACATCCATCATCCATCCATGGGTTACATTTCATTTCATTTCATGGGTTGCTTGTTGAATGTTTTTGATAAATAAATAGAAAACACAAACCAACCCTCAGGCGCAGATGGCTGGATGAAACCCTCGTTCTGGTGGGATACCGGGTGGGGGTTCGTTGCTGTACCCTCCCTTGGCACAAGCTTATACAGGGCGCTTAACAGAGCGAGCACACATGTTTTTTTAGAGCGGTTAGCCCTCACATTTAGACTCATCATTACCCACAACCAGCATCAATGTTCTCATTATTTTTCCACTTTTTTTGTCAATTCAGACATATTGGTTTTTCTTATTTTCTGCATTTTGTCTTTGCACGGCTTATGTAAGGGCCAATAAAATGCCAAATGGAAATCATTACTCTTTCTCATATATTTTTGTATGTTTACTCTCAGCAGCAGCGCCATGTAATGGATTTTCTTATGTGCATTTTTGTGTGCAACTTTTATTCAACTTGCCTTACAGTACCATATGTATACACATATGTGTACAGTTGGACCCTGACCCGTGTAGTGGATTTACATCATCAGGTCTTCTGCTACAGGTGGTACATTTAGTCAGAAGAAAAAAAGAAGAGGGATACAGAAACATCCCTTGCCACATTTGTTATTATGTGAAAGAACAATTTCTTGTCTGAATTGAAAATATGCTAATGGTAGAATGTTTTGAAAACCAAGAGATTTTGATTCTGAAATGCAGAGCAGGGATTTCCGGCTCAACTTTACTGACTTCCAAGGTGCATGGAGAACAGAAATGAATTAATGAGCTTTTCTACTGTTATCCTGGCAGTGTTACTGCGTTGCTGGACACAGTAAGAGAGAGTTGTAGAAAGATCATGCAGGTCGAGGCAGACTCAGTGATCCTAATGTAGTCGTGAGGTCATAGGCTGACTCAGTGGTGCGTGACCCCTCCAGCCTCTGGCCGGTCTGTAGCGCATTGTGGCAGCATTTGATGTGTCCATGGCCTTTTGGTAACAGTAAATTGAGTGTGAAACTGCATGTTGCAAAGCTGCAACTGGAGCCTTGTGGGTGCATGTCTATGTCTGAGCATCTATGTAAAAAAAATGTATGAAATGAGTTTACAGTAATATCAATTGCAAAGCAGTTTGTCAGTAGAAGGAAACTTGGTGGTTCCGTTTTTAATGTTACTGTCTCACAGCAAGAATTATTTAGACTTCCTGGCCCTGGTTCTTTCTGTATGTGGTTTACGTGTTCACACTTCAACTGTGTCGCCTTCCACAGTTTCTAGACGTAAATGTAAATTAAGTACATTGGAGGGACTCAATCACCCATAAGTATAATCTATTTCATGCTGGGTTACACACAGACCCACTGCATCGAAAATAAATGAGTTACAATTTTTCAGTGCACCCCATTCCAGTATTTGACCATATGTGCCTTAATTCCATGTTTTATAAAGCTAGGTAATATATCTATCGATATATTGGCCTACTATATTCCACTGTCAGACCTCTTCTATTGCCATTCTGTTGTCTTCACATTATTCTTCCTGTGGGCTAAAGTGGCTTCTTTTCCAGCAAAGTGCAAAGCACCTCTCCATTAAAAAAAACGTAATTTCCACCTCAACATCACAAGCATATTACCTCTGCCATTCCTCTGTTTTAAGTTTGCCCATGAAGTGTGTTAACTCTGCCATTAATGAGTGTTAAACATAAACTATGGGCCCTTGACATGTCTCCAGAGATGGGAAGCTGAAGTCTTATTCCACCCTCTCCTTTTCCCTCTCTCCACCACTCCCTTCCATTGGCTTCCCCACATGGCCAACAAAGCTCTGTTGTTTGGGCTGGAGCAAGTTTTCTCACAGGATAAGTCTCATGACACACATTGGCGTTTGGTTTTATTTACTGGCTGCTGTTGTTGCTCCCACGTGAAAGCTCATACTCGCTTTTAACAACCCTGGGTTTTTTGTTGATGCATCCTCTGAGGCTTTTTTGGAGCTCTGCTCTTTTTCTCTCCCAACCTAAGTGGGCTTGACTATTGTCATTTAAACAAGAAATGGGTTTGTTGAATTGAATCTGCAAGTACAGTGGCATTGCCAAAGCTTACACCCAATGGGAGCCTGTCAATCTGTGATCTTTTCCCCATGCCAAACAAAGACAACTTTATTCTCTATTGCTGTAGATGAATAGATCGCTCTTAAAATTCATATTTTTCTGCATAATCTTTTTAATGGCGTATTGATCCTCTGTCTCTGTCAACATTGGAAAGTCATTGCCTCAGTGATGGGTACTTGGGTTGAATGTTCAGGTCATACATCAGCCTGTAAGGGAGATTTGTGGTGGTCCAGAAAGCTTGGGCAAATGAGCAAACATGGTCCCTCATAATCCCTTAATGATAAAGGACTGCCAGCCATCTTGGACTGAAGAGACTCATTACTATCGTAATGAGAGGACAAGAGGTTCCTTTTAGCAGCGACCAGGGTTCACGTGCTGATGGGACACTTGCCAATTGCTTCTTCAACCAAAGTCAGCTGCCTCTTTAGAGATGTAAAACAAGAGGCTTTTGTATTGCCTTACGCTACTTTTGAGTGCAGATGTCTTTAAGCCTTAAGCCTTTCTATCCAAAAATGATGTTTAAGATTTCTTTCCCCTGTAGACATAGGCCAACTCCATCAACAGATTAATTTTGTTTGTTCATTTAGTTGTATTAGTATTTTGTGCCTTTATTAGAGGGTCAACAGTAGATATGACAGAAAATGGGGTGAGAGAGTTGGGGAATGGCATGCAATTAAGGTTACATTGGCAGAACCCGGCTGGATTTGAACCATAGTCAGTACCTTAAATCTCTAGGCTTCCACGGTGCCCCAAGCTTAATTTTACGTGATGCTATATTGACAACAATTTCAGCAAACATTCGTCTCCAAATGATTGGATTTTGGAAGTGATGGAAAATATTATTTGAGTGCAATTAGAGTGAGTCGAAAAGATACGATTCATGTGGAGAGGCTTATAAAAAGATTATGCCCGTGCCTCACCCTTGAGGAACCTGGAGGGTTGAAAACATTCAGGCAAAGGGATGGTCACTCAAAGAATGGAGGATGAGTGACAGCACTGTTTCTTTTACTATTCAGTATTTATTCAAGTAAGATGTGGATGGTAGGAGTTAACTTGCCTCTGGATTGGAAGCAGATGCAGGCACGTCATTCAGGTTTAAATCCTTAATCACTCTCTGGCATCTGGCTTCCTCTTCTTGGCCTTGTGGAGAGACCAGCTGAAGGTAAGATACCTACAGGGTGGGGGTTGAGGATGTGGAAGAAGGAAATTTGGAGAATGGGAAGATAAAAGTGTGAGCCTGAAGGGAGATGTGAAATAATGGTAGTTGTGTCAGGGACACTGCGCCATGATTTAAAGAGCAAAATATTACTTCATATTACTCATTAGGTTACAGTTGGAGTCAAGTCATTTGAATTAAGCTGTGAAAGGGTGTAAGAGGAGAAGAAGAAGGAGAGCAAGTGGATTAAGGGTGGAGGTCTAAGAGTATATTGCGAGGCAGATCTTATGGGATTGGGAGGTGGATTTTGTCAACGAAGTCCACATCTTAGATGCATGTAAGATCACCTTCACATGATCTGCCAAAAGCTAAATAGATTTTTTGTGACCCTTCTTGGGAAAGTTGCAAAGGATCCTTAACAACCACTGACTTGGAGCATATTCCTCTTTGCCCAATATTTGATCATGCTCACTCCCTGCCAATCAATCCATCCATTAATTTGTCCATGCAAAGTGAATCACACAGGAGCATCTGAATGAATGTGAGTATGTTTATGGAAGTATGGAGACCAGCATGTCCCTCCTTCCCTTGCTGTCGTCAGATCGGCACTGCCTAATATTAATTTCCGTGAGCTTGACAGGGGCCATTAGTCTTGGGGAGGAGGCTTGAGTTACAGCGTTTAGGGGGTAAGGATCCTCTGGCGCAGGCAGCAGTATATACAGTATGTGTTATACAATAGTCCAAACCACAGAGAGGTGGGGGGTGGGGGGGCTGTTGGACAGACAGTATTAGAAGTGTGGGAAAGATGAAATGTCTTTCTCAGCCAGTCCGCCTTGTATACTGGCAGATACTCTAAGATAGTGACCTGCTCCCAATCATTTGTCTTTAGAATAGCAGAGCTGTTTAGTTGCTTTAAAAGTGAATATTTCTCATTTGCTGTTAGCTAAGCATGCTATTGTGTTAGATTTAGACAGACTTGATGCCTACTTTAGAGGACAGCATCAGTCTCAAGTACTCTAGGTAAAACACAGTGTAAATATTTGATGGAGCTTGATACTTTGCAATAGTCCCATGTATCTGTTGGAGCAATTTGTATGAAGCACCAGGGGGAAAGACTTAATGCTGTGTACCAGCAGATCTGAAGCAGACTGACTACTTTTACTAAAGCCGTAGGGTCTGTTCTTTGTGCTGACTGTGCTATTCACCAGGATGTTTGAGTTCTCCTCATGATCACTGTGCTGCTCCCCAGATGTGTTGAATGAGCAGGAGGAGGAAGGGCTGGTCTCATGGGGCCTTCTGGCTGTCTGCTGGTCAATCCCATACAGCGTTTCCTCGGCACAGGAGACAGGGAGAGGGAGATAGGCCTTTGGGTTGAAAGGTAATGTCCTCTCCCACGTCCAACAAACCTCCACTCGATGACTGATATTTGGGTCAGTGCAGCAGCGGCTACACTTTCCCTTTCAGAATTAAAGAGTACATTGAGTACAGTGGGTGTTCAGCAGGATTGACAATTGGTACTGACAAACTACAAGACAGGCTTGACATAAAGGTCCAGGGCTAAATTTAATAGGATGGCAGTTCCTCTGACCCAACCAAAACAGAGTTGGTGAGGAGGAATGGAAAATCCAAGGTTTGTGACCATAAAGCGGATTTCCATTTCTTCCCTGTTCCTTCAGATTTACCCAAGTGGTGTCCCAGAACAAAACTTTTTTCTGTTGACTATTCAGCTTTTCCTCTAACCAGAAATTATTCACCACCACTTTGCATTGAGGACTACCTGCAACTCCATCCTAATAGCTCAAGTTTAAAGATGAACACTAAAGGATGGTTATGTAACGTTTTATCAGGTGCAAGATGATTGGAACAAGAAACAAGTTGAAACTCATAAAGTAGTGGAGTTGCTTCAGTACTTCTCATTGTAGATATCTTTTTGGAGGGCATATCCAAATGTGACTTCACGAGAGTTAAGGTTGATTACTGGGACAAAGCCTAAATAATTCTGCTCAGCAGAAATGTCTTCTTTTTGTGTTGCATATTATAATTTTGTAAAACTTGAGAATCCTGTTTCACATTTTGTGTAGTATTCTATACATTCTTTCAATTACTCAATTACAGTTTTTTTTAAAGATTTCAGGTGAGGCCTTATTTTATTTTAATATTTACATGTGTTTCAAACAGGCAGGAAAGTTAAACTTTGTGGTTGCTGCAGGTTTTCTGCCCTGTAAAATGTCTTAGAAGGAACTTGGACTGCAGCTCTAACTTTTTATATACTCCATGCAACCAATTAGCATGTATACATACATGCATGTTTGTGTGTTTGCATGTGTAAAATAGTTTTTTGTGTACATTTGTGTGTGTGCATGTGCATACACTTGTAGTGGAGATTGTGAGTGTATTAAAAAAAAGAGTAATGAGTGTTTGCCTTTATGTGTGGGTATGTGTGAGCCTTGTTTTCCCAGGTCTTCACTCCAGAATAGCACTTGGGGCTGAAAGCCCCGGCTGTAACACTTTAATAGCAGAGTTGTTTACTCTTTATACCAACCCACTTCAACCCTATTTTGGGAGGGTTCCTCTGCCTTTGGCACAGCAGCATGTAGACATTTTTACAACTTAGAATGCTCAACACCATCTTGCTAACGGATTTTATGGCCCAATGGTTCTAGTGTATGTGTTTTTATAATACATGCAGGTTATGCAATCAAAGCGCTTAGCTTTGTCTGTAAACTCAACAGGTTACTAAAAGTGTGTATATACTGTATATGTATACATGCTTATGCTGCAAAGGTTCCACTTATTTTACAGTGAGTGCTAACTCCAGATGTTGCATTTTTACTGAGCTATTCTATTACTAGAGATTGTAAATTACTTTCTCGTGTAAAAAAAATTATAAAGGAGAGTTTATGAAACATTGTCTTTACACCGTAGCTGTGTATCAGCAGGCTAATGTTAAGTAAGCCAGTCATTATTGCAAAAAAACTTTGTCTGGCTAAGTCAAAACCCAAATGTGAAAGTGGTCATGACATATTGACCAGCTTGCTATATATTAACCCGCATATATACAGTAACTACTGCAAACAACCCCACAACATCTTAGCTTGAACCACAATTACCCTGCTAGTTGCAAACATTCCAAAGGATTTGGAGATTATCCCCTTCAACATCTGACATTTTCACAGATGTTCCAGTGAAAATGTCAAAGCGTCACCTTGCAGCACTGTGGGAGCATACTGTTGTGTTAGCATGGGTGGCCCCAGTGAGAACAAGACCCCAAACTCTGGCAGTGACCTACACCGGGGATTTGTTAGCTTTATCTACAGTGCAACACATGACAGTTTGCCCAGAAGGTATTAATGTGCACATTGTATTAATATTGCAGCTGCAAACAGCCCATGAAGACTTCACCAACACTACAATTATTCTGCTCAAGCCAGAAGGGGGAAAGTGCCGTTAGAATACGATGATTAAAGGTGATCAGTTCTTGCCAGGAAGTTGACATTTTCAATATTTGGCTGCAGCAACAGGTCTTGTATTGCACGCACTCTGAAACCTTTCATCTTGTGAAGGGGTAACGGTTCCAAATGGAGCAGTGGGAACGTGACTCAAGTCAGTGACGGGAGGAAAAACTGATCAGTTTGATAGTGTATTTGTGTGTGGGTGTGTGTGTGTGTGTGTGTGTATGTGCTGCTGCACGGTGTTTACAAATGCAGTATTCCAGAAGTCAAACCACTGCCCTGCTTTGCTCCTTTTTTTGTCTTTCTGAGAGGAATCTTGGACAATCAAAAATGCATTATTAAACTCTCTTCTTAGTTGGCATGAAAGTAAAACAAATGTATACTTGAGGTGTTTCAGTGTACTGTAGTTTGACAAATATATCGCATTAGTGTTAAAAGCAGTATGGAAAATAGCGCTTTGCTGTCTGCAGGGGTTGTTCCAACTGAGTGAACCTGTGCATCCAGCCTGTTTTTTCTATTTGTCCTTGCTTGAAATAGCATAGGAGATAATTACATCAGAATAAATACATCTTAATGTGTAATAACTATACATGTCATGTTTAACATTATTAAGTGTTAGAATTAGTTGTAGCTGTCACCACCACAAAGAGACAAGGTGCTAAGTAGAAAGGGGGACACTTCAGCCTAAATAAGTAACTTTGTCAGCAGACAGTCGGTGTATCAAGAGGTGGAAGGAACATTAGGAGGGAATTATGGGTACATTTTCCACCGCTGTCCTCAAATCTGCCAAGCCCATACACCGATCTGAGACAGCAGCCAGCTTACTTAGTGGCTGCACTCTGTCTGTCCTCAGCGTAAGACACTTCAGCTAATGCTTTGGGTTGGAGCATTAGCCGCACGGAGTAAAAGTATGTTTGCCTTGGAGGTGGCAGCCGAGCCGGTGAGCACTGCCATCCATGTCAAGTGGTACACCGTATAATACCGTCCAGAGCGAACTTGGACGCCTAATGTGAGGAACTACATCTGCGGTTGTTTCAACACGAGCCTGAAGTGGTCGGCCCAGAGGCAATATTGCATCCAGAGGTCAGAAGGGGTGTAATTAGGGGAAATCTGTTTAAATATTTGAACATATTTATTGATGCTCTGTGACATATGGAATTATGCCCCTCTTGCGTCAGGACTGCACAGGCTTCCCAGTGAGATCTCTTCAGCGGCGAGTCTCCATCTGTGCTCACTGGAAAAAGTCTGCATCAGCAAAGCAGACTGTCCACACGTGTTTCCCTATCAATACTCTTTGCAGGCTTTGATAAGTCACGCTCACCCTCAGGCAGTTGGCGTTTCTTCCATAATTGCTCACTGGCATCCGGTCAGCACCCTCCTCTTTAGCTTTTAACTTAGAGATTTTACTGTGATGGAGCAGATTTCTTTCTTTCTCCTCTCTTTCTTTCTGTTTGTCCTCCACTCCACCTTCAGTTTCCACCACACAACCATCATCACACACACGCACACACTTTCCACAGCAAGGCTCTTCATTGAGTCGCTGAAGCTTTGAGAAAAAGGCAGTCCAGAGGTCACAGAATTGGATGGAATGGATTCAATCTGGGATGAATCCTTAAAGTCTGCATAAGTGCCCTTGAGCAAGGCATTGGACCTCTAAGTCCTCTGCTGGAGCTGCTCAGCAGCCAACAGATGAAGACTTCCAGACATGAAAGTGTGGAACAGTGGGAGTATGAAGAAAGGCACTGCTGCAGATGCATGCATGCTAAGTCAACCTTCCCTGGATAAATAAAAACTTTTAAAAAATCCAGGTTTATGTCCAATCTTCCTCATGACCCACTGCAAATACATCAAGGTCCAAGAGGCACGTTTTATGGTGCAACATATTTTTGTCATAAATTACAAAAATTCAATGGCCCTGTATTTTTCAGTGTGTTTTTAAAATGTATTTCTTATGCCAGACACACAAGAGCGCAAAACGTCTGGAATGTTCAGAGGATTGTAAAAACTCAAGGGTGGTCGCCTGTTCTGTGCACAAACACACCAGGGCTAGCTGATAGGGATTGTTTACACCGGTCAGCTGCTGGGAGCCTCAGACCCCTGTGTTATCTGGAAGTTATCTCTCCCGCTGTCTGTCCACAACACTGACTGCAAGCCGCTGCTCCCTCATCCTGAGTGTGCCTCAGTTGTTTGAGAAACCTCTGTTTTGTGTCTTGTTGCCTTCCAGTTTGAAACAGAAGCAGGAGTAGGGAAACAGACGCCTGAAAGAATTTCTTTAACCATCTAATATATTATGTCAATAATACTTGGGAACATTGGAACATTGGCTAACTTGACTGAACCACACAGTGTGGAATACACTTACTTTTAGCAATATAAACGTAATAAATAATGCTGTTTTGCCTTTACAGGTGTTGACATGAGATTTGAGGAAAAGTTGGGGTGGAGAAAGTTTCCTACTTGTGAGGTGAATCATCACTTTGAGGGCTGCTCAATTGTGTTATTCATTTTCAGAAGTCAGAATTTCCAACAACCCGACCAAATGTTTAGAAGAAATACACTCACGCACATAGACAAGACACTGTGAGTTTGTGAAGGCAGATACACGGAACATTAGCAGCCTTAAGGCCGTGCTCAGTTCAGTGAGCTAAACATGGAATTGAAGCTGTAAGAGTGGACCAGAAACACTGAACGGCCGAAAGAGTGGGTGAGAGACAATGAAAAATAGAGAGAGAGAGAAAGAGAGGCAGATGCAGGGGTGGTCTCATGTCTCACACTTCACACAAGCTGTAAACACACAAGCTCAAGATGTAGATGATGTTGGAATCACTGCTTTTCTTGAATGAAACACATCTCTTGCTCCGTTCACAATAAGAATTTCTGACCATTGGGGATGCTTTCTTTTTAGGTGTCATAGGGAATAACTGAGAAACCAGTTAGAAATTAGTTAGAAAACCTCAGTAGGGCTTCAAAAAAAAAGAGAAGAAAAATCATCTCCATCAAAGTATGGGAAGAGGAGGTTGTGTGCAGAGTTAACGCTGTGGATGCTGGATGATAGAATCTCTAGTTCCTTGAATTTCAAAATTCCCCAAATTGAACTCTTATTTTCTTCTTCAGTGGGTGGTTAATGGTCAAGGTCACCTGTTATTTTGATTTACAACTGCCATACTACATGCCTTGATGGTTTACTAATGGACCTTAAACATTTCAACAGAATATTGCAGCACTACCACCAATTAAAACAGGTGTCTCAATTGTATAGCTTCTGGCTACCAGTGGCAATATTTGTATTAACTTTAGTGGTTGGTTGGTCCACCAATGTGGTCTATACTGAAATATTTTATGGATGGATTGCCATGAAATCTTGTGCGCCATTCATTAGCATTCTAGCATGCAAAATAAGATGATGACCATGGTACCAGCTTAACAACAACATGTTGTCATTGTTTTCAGGTTAACTAAGAAAATCCAGCACCTCAGAAAATTTTGTCATCACAGTCAGAGGCACATCCCACACAGTGCTTACTTGGAAACAGTTTCATAGCAGCAAAACAAACAGCAACAGTGATGACTGACTTTTGAGCCTTTATCATAAAGCATATGGTACATATTCAGATGTTCTGACTTTGCAGACCATTCAAGAATGTGGAGGGTTTTGGAGAGACTGTTGTATAGTAAGATGCAGACAAGGGCGTTGATTTGTTTAATTTAAATTGGAATATTTTGGGAAGACATCTTGGCATCTGTGAGGAAACATCACTGATGTGGGAAGATTCTGCAAAGCAAATGGACCTCTGGTTGATAGCCTCTTCTAGTTTTTGCTCTGAGAATCTGGAGCTGTTTCAGACTGTATCCAGGCATTTCATTAAGCAGTGAGGAAATGCAGACCGCAGCTCTCCCTCACATTTCTTGATGGATTGTGTTTTTAGGGAGGGTGCAGTGGGGCTAATTTAGATGTGGTCGTAATTGTTTCAGTGGTCAGTTTTTATAGTGGGAATGTAAGAGGACTTTGATTGCCAGTTAACAGATATTTTACATGGAGAGAAATGAACTTTTAACTTTGTCTCTTTGACCAGGTCTGATCCACTTCACAGTTCAGTTCAGTTCTCAATGAGGAACATTTGTTTGCAGATTTGACATAATGAATGTAAAAGCAAAGCATTTAACATCACAAAATGCCCTAAAAACATGGGCTGATGAGACCAGATAGAGAAATAATGAATGAATTTCTGGTTATAGTGCAATAAAACATTTCTCATCCATGCATAATATGAAGCTGCAACTTTGACCTTTGTTTTTAACATGAAATGACTACTTGGTTAAGTTTGAGAAAAGATCATGGCTTGGGTTAAAAGAATAAGTTAAGTTTCACACGGGAAGCAAACAGCAGGCTTGTGGGTGAAGGTCTGGTATTTGACACACTCATCCACCCCGACCTCCGTCATGGATTTAGGCGCCCTTTACACCACGTCACATGACTTTCTGGCAGAAGGGCTTCGAGCCTGTTCTCCCATTTGCACATTGCACTGCACTCACCAAGTTCATTGTTGAGATCTGAGAACATGCAGAAATCAGAAACACCAGCGTTCAGATAAAGAAATCCGTTCTCACTACAGTTTTCCTGTGCAATGAGGGATTATAACCAATATTTTAGGTGTTTTTCCTTCAAATACAGATGCTTACATAATCTGGCTTAACTGTTAGCCTGTTTACAACCTGTCCCATCATCTGGCTACTTGTGTTTCTTGCCCCATCAGACTTTGTTGTAGTGTTCCCAAGTTTCCAGATCTCAGGGACCACTTTGGTGCTTACAGTGTTATCATGACTGATAGAAATGATATCCAAAACTACAAGGGGCCAAAGTTGTAAGCTGGCATTATCCTAAAGGTGAAAGAAATACTCATGGAGCTTGAAGAGCTAGCTTCAAAGGGCAGGAGAATGAAGAAAAGCATGCTTCTGTGTTACTGGAAAATAAGAAACCAGGTTGTGCAAAAGGTAAGATGTTGCAGCTAGTTTAGTTTTTTGCACATTTGATCATATTTTATCATTTTAAGCTTTTACAGCTGGTGGACAACAAGGTGTAACCAGACGAATGGTGGGACCTAGTTGGTCAATGCCCTAAATCTGTCCCCACGAGAAATGAAAATGTATTATTAAGCTAGTTTTTCCCCTTCTCAGTATCTGCTGTTTGGTGGTTGGTATTTGCACATGCTTATGGGATTCACTAGCTCAGCATTTCCTCATGATAATAGCAGCCTATATTGTTACTGTGTGGCATTAAAAAGTCTCCTATTTAATGTGTTTTCATGTTTTTCTTTCTGTGAAGTTGCACTCTCGTCTGATATCTTCCTCCACTGGTTGTTCTAATGAAAAAGTACTTTCTGATCCTCTCTCCTTGATTTTTAATACATCGTATTTTTTTACTTTTAGTGTTGTATTTTTACTTTTTTGATCAATTCTACTTTATATGATTTTTTTTCTGATTACATTTCTCACCCTTACTTTCAGTTGCTTGTAATGCAAGGTTTTAGGTTGTCTCATAAGGGTCTCTTGTTTTTCTTAATCATTCGTTGCTGTCTTTTAGAGCTACCACTGGTGTAAACCCATGGGTGTCATTTACGCTGGGGACTTTTTGAAATGGCAGATTTTGTCCCCATCACTCTTTAAAAGCTTAATTTCTTAAAAATGTTCTAAAAAATAGCTTGCACCAAGAAGTAGTAGTATAGTAACTAACAAATGAGAACGCTTTTAGAATTAATTTGCTCAGAAAACACAAAAACAATGTAAATATAGAAGAAACAAATGTGACTTGTCCAACGATGCATATAGATGAGTGTGCGGTCGACTCTATAGTAGCCTAGGCTGCCCTTTTGATGCACCATCATGCAAATTTGATCCCAACTCACCATAATTATTTACTCTGACCTCATACTGACCTCCCCATTACATTGCCTAGACTGATTTTTAGAACCCTCATGTCCCCACCACTTTATAACACAGTGACGCCCTTGTGTAAACCTCTCTTTATGCATTTATTTTGCAATTTAAAAAAAGTCATACATCTGGGCCAAATTAGTGCTTCATAACTCAATTTATTGTAAGTAATTGCTTAAGACTTTTCCTTGTCCAGAGATATCAAAGTGAAATGTGGCCAGTTGAGCACAACGACTTCCTGTATGAAACTAAGCTGTAATACTGTTATGAAGTCTCATAGCTGTGCAGTAGATCTTTTCGGGTCTTGGCTGCTGATAGCGCTGCTTCGTCGTCTTGTGAAAAGGAGCATGACTCCCACTGCCTTCATCTGCTACCAACACCACTGAACAATAAAGATATGCTGGCAGAACATAGCTGGTTGTGTGTGTAACAGTATCAGTCTGCATCTAGACTTTATCGTGTGTGTGTGTGTGTCTAAGAGTTGGTGGATTCACTTCAGCTCAGCTCTGCTTTGATGTTGCGAGGTTGAGGCCCGTCCCAGCTGGAAGCGACAGCAGTAACTCGCCTGTCAGGGGGACCTCGTCTGGCCAGCCAACGACTGTCTGGACTCACAGGAAACACAGACACAGCGAGAAGTGAGCAATGTTCATCCGCACTATCTTCTCAAGTCAGATGTGGCTGAAAGATAACCTGTTATCAGAGCAGGAAGAGAGGAAGGAAGAAAAGTGAACTGCTATTGCTCCATTGCAGACACATTCAAATACACAGACGTAGGAGGCAAGTTCAAGCTCTAATGAAAGTCAGATTTTTATACACAATTCAGAAAGAGAAAAGAAGTCAAAGTGCCTTGAAGCTGAAAAAAGCAAAGCCTTAAAATCTGAAAGAAAAGCAAAGAACAGTATAATTTGTATGTATTGTCTGTGTGTGTTATTGAGTATCTTTCCTCTGGAGTTCCAGTCTAAACGCTGCACACACTGACAGAGTTGTCTAATGTCTCTGTTTGAAGTGACACTGTGATGCTACCTGAGTTTACAGGTTCTGAGCCCAGAACTCAGAAAAAACTTTTTGAGCAGTCTGGAGATGTATCTCAAAGACAGCCATAGCCCACTGAAGTGTGTGTGTGTGTGTGTGTGTGTGTGCTCATGCACGCCTGTATGCTTACAGATGAAATACAATCATATACCTTTAAGACATCTTGGTGTGTGTGTGAGAGAGAGAGAAAGAAAGAGAGAGAGCTAGCAGATGAAATAAGATATGCTACAAAGGCAAACATAGCAGTTGAAGCTGTGTGTGTGCGCTAACAGGTGAAATAAGATATTCCACAAAGACAACCGTGTCACTTGGATTTATCGTATGTGTGTACTTACACTGTGTGCTAGCAGACAAAATACGACACACCTCAAAGACAATCCCGTCACTTGGAGTTATTGTTGGTGCGTTAGCGTGCTGGCAGCAGAAGATCCCTGTAAAACCTCAAAGGCAAGCGTAACATTTGTGGTTATTGCTTGTATATGTGTGTGTGTTCCTGGGAAGCTGTCAATGTTGACATTCTCCTCCAAGCCTCCTCCTCTGAAGTCTCCTCCAGTGGTCGGCTTGAGTTCCACAGAATCCCACCTGCGTACTCAACGTGAAGCCCTCACTGCATGACCTGCCTCCTAGCTTTGAAGTGTCAGTGCGTGTGTTTCTCTGAGTGTGTGTTTATTGACCAGATTCCCATCTTTTAACACACAGACAGACCAGGTCTTTTGTGCACTTTGCATTCTCTTTCTCAGTCTCTCTAAGCATGTTTCTGTCCTTCTCTTTAATGCTTAATTTCAATTTGTGCATACAAACCCCAAATAAATTTAAAAAAAAGTTAAATATTATGAAAAGCTTTTTTACCTTTGGCTAGCATATGTAAAAAGAAAAGACACAATAATAATTGAGGAAAAGAATTTGACCAAATATGTGCCAAACTAATGACCTTCCAATTAGAATCAGCTGTACTTTATGTTAATTTTAAACACGAAACTACGATGGTGAGCACAGTAAAACATCAGCATGTTAACGTTGTCATTGTGAACATGTTAGCATCTGACGATAGCATTTAGCTCAAAGCACTGCTGTGCCAAATTATAGTCTGACAGTCGACACTTGAGGATCTCTGCTATAGATAAAGCATGTAATACTGCCACTCAACAATACATGAATAGGTAACCCTAAAACAGGGACAAAAAGAGCAGCACTGTAGCAGCAATGTATCAGGTGTGTACATTGCTTTATCTCCTATTTTGTCCCTTCTCTTCCCCGTTAGCAGGAAGCAGCAGACCGGTTTCCAAGAGGAAAAGATAATATAATAACCATAAAAACCTTCCTTCAGCCCCCGCCACACACACCGTCTGCCTCACCTATAGCCTCCTGTGGGGACGGTGGAGCAGCAGCACCTGTTTGGAAGCTCTCCAGCTCCACCCAACTCATTTCAAATCACCGCCCCGCTGTAGCCTTTTCATGTATTTTACAGGTTTGTTTCCAGTTCAGCTCTGAGCAAACCAGGCTTGTTGTTGTGTACTTATCCCAGTTAAGACAGGTTTTGCACCTGCCAGTTCAACACGGCAGCTGAGGGTAGATGGTATTTAAAGATTAATCACTGAAGGCACTTGCTGCACACTTTTGGTTGAAAATGCAAACTGTTAGCTTTGTTTCAAATTTAGCTCTCTATAGCATGTTTGTAAAAGGAAAATGTGCATTAATTGGTTATTTATGAAACATGCTTTTAGTGTGTTACATTATAACCTCTTTGTAGCCTAAAGACTACAACAAAGCCTTCTCCTTATCTTGCACATCTCCTCAGGCCTTCAGATTTGGCCGTTAAGCACATTCACAAGATGCACTTCGACCGTCAAGCTCTCACAAGCACTGTGATGAAATCCAGGAGGGATTGCCTCGGCCAGCAGGAGTTCTTGTGTTGCAACTGTTTTCTGAGCATGCAAAAGCCCATTTCTCACAAGAGAAAGGAGGAGGAGGGAGACGAGGAAGATGCCCCAGGGAGAAGCAGGAGCAGACACTGTCGGAGTTCATGAGAAAGGAAATGTTGAAAGGAAGAGAGAGGACTGGCAAAAGATCAGGGCCTTAATGATTTGCAGGGTCTTTTTTGTGATTCGTGGCTTTGCCTATACAATCAGAACTCTAGAATCAACCAGCCATGAATCGTGAAAGTAAGAAAAATTACTTCAAAATATATCGTTCCACCAATCAATCTGTGATATCCCCATGTGTTTATCTTCTTTGCTATATGCTACCAATTTGCTACAACAAAACTATGAGTCAGTGTGCCTTGTTTGTAAAACCATTTTAATCCCATTAGAAATCCTGTGATACACAAGAAATTAAGCCTTTTACATTTCAGATATCTGTGTAATGTCTTTCAAATACATGGAAGAAGTTTTGGGATAATTGCAGAATGAGTTCAGGACCACCAACAGAAACTCAAAAACCAAAAAGCTCAAGAAAACACTGTCACCAAAAAAGAATGAGGACACGAATGAAGCAGGTTTTCCATCATTGGGCAGTTTATGTCGACAATCATACATTAGTGTTGTGGTCAAAAAAGGCCACCACCCCACCGCGGCATCAGAAACGTTCAAGAGCGGTCATGTTGCGTCTCACTGCAACAGCCCGAGTTTTCAAGGTCCTGATATCAGCCTGCCACAAGACTTTGTGTCAAAGTTACTCTCCCCACATTTCAAGGTCTTTGGCAAACTAAGGCTGCCAGCAACTGCTGCAGAGAGGAGGATGCTTTGCTTTCACTTCATCCGATCCAGAATGGAGGAGAAAATAAAAGGAAGAAAAACAAGTATGTAAGACATACAAACAAAAGGAGAGGGAGTTGAGATTGATATATCATGGGAGGAGAGAAAACAGGATATGAAAGATTCACAGAGAAACAGAGAAACCCTAAGTAAAGGTTTCTTGTTTTCATCAGATATACAAGCTGACAATGGCCAGGCAACAAGGAGGTCTCAAGTCAGTGAACTGTCATGTTTTACATCTGGTCTCATTTCCTGCTTGATGAAGATTGAGAGAGATGAGGGATTGTGGCGCGGAGTCGCTCGCCTCAGGAAGGAAACGTTATCAGGCGGATATTGAGCAAGGATGTGCTCCAGTCATTTGGAAGCAACAAACCCAAGGAAGCAACTTTAGTCCTCCTCCTGGGTTACCGTGGTGACAGGCCCTACTAATCCACTGACACACTTAGTAGATCTCTATCTAGCTCTGGATTGAATTAGCTGAGTCTGGTTGGGGAGAGATAAACGGCTTTTATTAAGGCTTTGATATCCTAATGAGAGCGAATCGAAGGCATATGTTTGATTCTGTTTAGGAGTCAAGATAAGAGATAAGAGATAGAGGGGGCTTATCAGTGATATTGGAGGAAAGGAGATTAGTCTCAGAGCATTAGTGGCAATGTAACATGATACAGTGTTTAATGATGTGTAACAAACATGCTTACGCTTGCCTCTGCTTTGTTCAATATGCAAGGAAGGAAAAAGAAAACGGGACCAATATTGTTAAATCATAATTTGTTCGACAGCGTTGCCTCTGCAAAGATGAAATTTCTCCAGCTTGTTCTCAGCACATAATTCCTTTTGACAATTACACAGACGCGCCATTCATCTTTTATGGCATGCTAATTGTGTTTACCAGCGGTCACGGAGGCTTGTTAGCTAGCTGAGCTTTTCCCATGGTTCACCTGTCACTGCACACACAGGCCAGCTGGGGTTTGATCCTCTTCACAAACCATGAAAAATAGCTACCTGAGGTGAGGAGTGCTTTTACAGCCAGAAGATTGTCATCAAACTACATTATCAAATGCATTTACAGAGTAGAGTGTTTAGAGTGTTGCTTGGATTTCTGAGGTATATGATTGTATTTAATTTCCACCATATTCTGCACAACTAGGTAAAACTAGGAAATAAATATATCATATATATAATATTTGACTAAAAAGAGGTAAATCAATTAATAAATAAATTATCTATTTTTCTCTCTGTCTCATTACCTCATTCCTCGTTGTTTGTGATTGATGCATTGATCATCAATCAGCCTTTGTTGCATAATACTACCACTGGGACATTGACTTGATGTCACTTCTCAAATTAGCCTTTAAAACGCCAACAAGCCCTTGTTGCAAAGTCCGTCACTCTCATTCTCCCTCAGTCTTTGGAGCTTTAGAGAAGTAATTGACCGGATCAGCTTTTGATGTGCTTTACTGTTGCACAACCTTCCAATATGCTGGCTGCCACATTCCTCTGGGGCTCAGGGTAAGGTGAGGTACCTTTCCAGTCCCTGAATAACATCACTGCTACTTTGTTTGACAAATGGATGGGGGCGAAGGTCGAACCCCTAAGGACTGCAAGCTGGCACAGCTCAAGAAAGCTTTCAGAAGCACCTTTTAGATGAACCTCTGACTGACAGCTTCACTGTGTAGGAGCAATGGACAGTGAGCTTGAGCCTTACAAAGCTGACAGCTGATTTCTTATAAAGATGTGTGAGATTGTGCAAGGAAGAATGGTTTTATGTACTGGTGTACTGATATGAAGGACATCCTTCATACAAGTGAATATGGTTATACCTTCTATTCAGATGACTGAGATAGATAATACTTTCCAATTCAGTATTTTTAATGCAAGATGTGCCGAAACTCCAATCTCTCAAATTCTAAACCAATTTTGTCATATTGAGCTTTAGTGTCTTTTGATGGTCTTATTGCAATTTCAGATGCTTCCCTAACTCTCTAAGAAGACAGCTTCAATTTCAAAGTACCAGTAATAGTAATCGTAGTGGAAAAAAACATACTTATTAAATCCTACTGCTAAAGCTGCAATTTGAGGAGTGTGCTCTTGCATCTGTACTAGCATGTTCATATGTGTTCAAAGGGACATGTTCTTGAGATAAGGATGGTACTGACAAGCCGTGTATTCACCAAATAACTGGCTTTGTTTACTAAAGGTCAGTCTGTTTTCACCTGACTAGCCAGAGGTCACTCTGGCTGTGGGAACTACCTCCACAACTAGTTAGGTATTGTAGGAACTGGAGGTGACACACATTCCTGGCAGTGTCCGCGTTCAGAGGCATGCTGAGAAATGTGGCACAATGTGAGAGTTTACCCACACTTTGGATGAATGTACGATGAGATGTGCGTTTTCTCATATCGGTGCGATGTACCTGATGCAGTGCAGGCTGATATTGACACAAATGTATTCTGGTGCTCAGTGCACTGATGCTGTGAACCATCTGTTAGGAAATGCAGTGTACAGAGAATGTGACGTATGAGCTGGTTTGTCTGTGAGGTCTTTCATTCAATTTTTAACTTATTTGCGTTGTTAGTAGATGTCAGTGAATTTGAGAGCTCAAAGTCTTGCCACAAAATGTGGTGGAAAATCAATGCAGTGCACATCACTCTCTCCATTGAAAAATATTGCCTTGCTATGTGAAATGTTGCACTTGGAAGTTTGGCGTGAAAGCAGGAAAACTGCTGAATGCAGCAGCTGGGCTTAAAAAAGTAGGTCTTAACTCGTACACCGATCTTATCTATGTTCAACTTTGTGATTAGAGTTTATACCGAGTGTTGGAGTGGTAGTAGTTGGAGAGTAGTAGTGGTATAGTAGTATTGTTTCTTACTGTAGCAAGACAAGGCAAGGCAAAGGGCATTCAAGGTTAAAGCTAATCCAGCGGCACCGGTCACCAGATAGAATACAATTCCACTTCAATCAGAACCACTGACGCCGCTGAAAACTAAAAAGAGGGGAGGGAGATGTTTCAGAGCTCAACATGTGTGTAAGTGTGTGTGTGTGTGTGTGTCTGTGTGAGTGTGTGAGTGCACGTGCACCAACTGGCTGTGTTCCCTCTTTGTCCTTACAAACTGATCTGTGGGATGCCTTTGAAGAAAAGTTGCTTCATTTGATATAAGTCACTTCATTTCTTTTTTCATCTTACTGCCCGCCTCCCCCTCCCCATCCCCCTCCCCCTCCCCCTCCCTTCTTGGAAGATCCTCTGTATATTAGGGTAGTAAGATGAGGTTTGTGGTGATGGGGACAATTCCCCCACGGCTGCAAAATATCACTTTCTCCCTGTTGGGGGGGATGAATTACTGACACGCACCACAAAAACCAAGTGGCCCGCGGTCTAAGGTTTCAGGGGCCCACACATTCAAAACCCTCCACTCGAGTATCGTCTACAAAGCCCTGGGATAATATCATCATTTTTTATTGGTGAAAATGACTCACTGTTTCTTGATGATTTAGTCTCATTTCAAGGAGAGAGACGTCTTGAAGTCACGTGGCATCAAAACCACGTGAAACATTCTGGGTTTTAGTGATAATTATGGGGTTGCCCAGTCTTTTTAAAAAAGAAAATCGTCACGGTTTTGCAAAAGCAAATTTTTCTGTCATTCATATTCCCATCAAAGCCAGTGAAATGTTTGCCCTGATGAAGGATTTTTTTTATTTTTATGCCAATAATATTTCAGTCGAAAGGTTGTGGTGACCTTAGCAGATGATGGATGGCATGGAAAAGGCACAGAGAGGAACAGAGGGACAAGGACGAAAAAGAGCTTGGAAAAGAAAGAAAATTAAAGTCATTCAGTTTGGAGTGAGCAAAGAAGTGGAAATTAAACTTTAACAGATGTGTCTCTCGTATCCACATATATGTGGGAACTATTAAGAACGCCATTCCGCTCTTTGTTGTTTTGTAATGCTTTAACTTGGTCATAATTCAGGTCTAATTTAGGATCATTTACATTACTGTGGCCCCTACATTCACTGCAGGTTGCAGCAATTTTGCTATGACAATTTTTGTATCAACATAATAGTATTGGCTGCTACAATGCTTGGCTGCTACAGTGCATGAAGTCACTCACTTTAAATCGCAAGTGACCGGCACACACACCATGGCTGTTAGGATTAACTGCTGCAAGGCCAAACACTGCAGGAACTTGGTCTTGCACACGCGCTTACACACACAGTCCCATTTTCCACATGCATTTGAGAAGCCACAGACACATTGTGCCACTGTTCACACTGTGCTAACTAAAGGCAGTGAGGTGCCTCTGCAGACAAAGAGACACTCAAGTCCAGAAGCAGAAGGGTGACTTGTGATCTGATCAGCTGCTGGTGTCCAGTGCAGCTCAATTTATCTAGCATGACACTGCTAGAGTACTGTGAATGTCTAGTTTGCCTCAAGAGAACATAAAGTTGATTAGAAAATACAAGTTCAAAATGAAAAGAAATGAAAAGAAAGGTGTCACCACCAGTTGGTAGTGAAAGCAAGATTATTAGCCTAGCTGCAATTATTATTTGAAGAAATTATTTGAAGAAATGTCGATATTTTGAGAAACATACTTATATATATATTTGTTTTCTTGCAGAGAGTTAGATGAGAAGATACCACTCTCATGATATGTAACAAGAGCGACTAGCCAGATTTCTCACCAGATATAAATCTGGTACTTTATCTGTAGCATAAATGGATAAAAATGAGGTGTGGTGGCTGAGAGGTACAGCTGTGTGCTTATCAACCAGAAGGTCATGGGTTTCACCTCGGACTCCCCCGATCTCCTCACTTGTAAGTCGCTTTGGATAAAAGCGTCTGCTAAATATAATATAAATTGTCCATTTTAGAAATGCGAGTTCGGAGAATATGACAACAAACATTATGGTTTATCATCCTCCATCAGTATCTAATCTGCAGTTTAACACTGCATCGTGCTTTACACTTTACAGCACTTTTGTAACTAAAACCTCACATTAGCTGATCAGAATGTGTTCTTGCTGTTATCACGGGTTCTCATTATTAGCTCTTATATTTCTTCTAGTTCTTTAAATCAAATGGAGCAAGAAGCAAGGTTTATGGGAAAGGTGGTTTTCATTTTGAGAAATCCAAACTGCTTACTGATTTACAGGTTTGGGGGTTTGATTCCTACTGGATCCCCACCTTCCATACTGAAAAGCACTTTGGATTATAGCCTCCAAGAAATGGCATAAGTTTTACTGTATATTTATATGTCAATTCTACAGCTGCAGCAACGGGAGCTCAGGGTCTCGAATGAGAATTCATCCGTGAATTAAATGAATTGCTATCCATTCCCAGAAGCGTTGTTTTTCTGGCCTTTGGGGCGGCCACATTATATTGGGGAGGTAAATCAGAAACACACCCTAAAATCTCCCCAGTTGGCTCTTGTTTGAGTTTTTTTTTTCTGAGCAGAGAATGGAGACCCAAAGGAAGAGGGGAAGAGTGAGAGATGACGATGAAGGGAAGAAGAAAGGGAGATTATTATGTTGAGGGTAAAAGTCTACCAGAGAATGATATGAAGGAAAAGAGACAGTGACATAGAGAAATGGGGGCAAAGAGGCAGAGAATTGTATATTGCTGAGTTTTGAGGCCAGAACCCGGCTGTGAACCTTTGGTTATTCAGTCACATTATGTCATCCAGACAAAGAAAGCACCTGATTCTCTCATCATCTCCCTCCGTCTCATCGAGACTAGACTTCTCTCCCTCCCTCCCTCTATAATCCCACCAGGGTACACGCATGGCTTTGTGATCACTTGTCTGGGGGAAGATGAGGAGGTGGAGGAGAAGGAAAAGGAGTGGATAAAGAGAAGCCAGAGGAAGATGTAACGGTAACGAAAGATGAATGTGAAGATGAATATGAGGATGAAGGTGAAAATGGGAGAAGAGGTGGGGGCAGAATAACAAGTAAGGGAAGAGAGAGGGCGAATCCTAACGGCCAGCTGTGGATGTTGAGAGCAGAGATGGAGTAGCTCTTGTAATGGTACAAGATAAAAGAGGGTTTTGCAGCATTTTGCAGGATGGATATGAAGCTACAGTATATTTTAGGAACATTTTGTACATCATTCTGTTTAGTTCCTGCTGCTTGCCACCCAAGTACAACAATCATATTTTTAAGTTGTATTTCATGCTTTTTTTAAGATGGTCATCCTCAAAACTTTCTTTTTGACTTTTTCCCCTGTTTGGGGCTCAGTGCTGAGTTGTGGTGTTTGTCTGCCAGAGATCACATGTCAATCCAACAATGTGGGTGATGAATTGATTTTCTGTAGGCTGTGTTCTTTTCTGTCTGGTGTCTTTAGTACACCACTGCCTTATGTACACAGGTGAATAAGGCAGATTGATGCCCCAACAACCGCGGGGCAAACAAAGCCCACTGACCCCCCCATTGTTCCCATTATGCATAGTTCCAGGGTACTGGTATTGGCTCACTGTCAAAGCTTACTGTGCTTCCTTAAACAGTAATGGAACTGAGCCATTGTTAACAAAATTGGTTATATTTCTTTTTTTCTGAGTACAACTGAGTGTAACACTAAAGCTGTGCACTGTTATCCATATTTACACTATTCATTGTGTCCCCAACAGGCCCCCTCTTTAGTGTGGCCAATAGTTATAAACACTTTTATGTTTTGATGTGATCGGACCACATATGAACACACCCAGGCCTTTTGGGCCCGTATCTTTCCTGTTGATTTAGTTGTGCTTTTGTTTGCAGACACATTTTCCATTAGTCAAATTACTATAAACCAACTGACACACAATGAATCTGGGGCTGTCATGGCCCCTCAAGATCTGGGGCCTTTGGTTGGTTGCTGATGCACACTTGAGCATGACGCTGGAAGATGGACCAATCAGTGAAAGACAGGCACAGGTGAGGATGATATGATAGCTGGCTTCACAAATGTTCAGTCAGCTTGTGTATGTATGTAACTATGTTGATGTACATACAAAATAAAATATAAAATCTAGATCTGAGAAGAATCTGAATCAACAAAACCAATTCAGAAACCAAGTTTGAAAATCGAGACCAATGGTAGCCAACTGTATTACAGCCCTTCTGCAAGCAAGTTTGGTCTGTGCCAATCAAACAGACCCCCGCTCCAAGAAAACATGCACTGGTGTTAGGGTATTTCTGCTGAGACTGCAGCGAAAAAAGGTCAGTCCTCAAATCAAAGCAGCCACGCTGGGCAGGCCATTATCAGAAAAGAGATTATGTTGCAACATTGACAGGTTCAGCTGATAAACTCACTTAATCCTGTCTTTCCAATACTGCATTTGACCGCTACTACAGCGTGAAAACAGTAGTTTTCCTCAAAGTAGACAAAATCATATCACTTGCACCAGCTGGATATTTCTCACTTCACTGAATAATGAAGATGAGATAATGATTTATTTTTTACTCCTGAAGCACTTCTGAATAGCACACTTTATCTGCTAAACCGCAGGCTACTTTGAGAGACGGGTTATTACTTCAGAAAAGGCACTTATTGGTTGCAGGCTGCAGATCTGGCTGTATCACCTACTTGTTATTCGCCACAGGTAGCAGCACTTGACTAGATACTTAACACTCGCTATCACCATCTATCCTCTACTCTGGTCAAGAAGATGAGTGTTGATAAAGGATTCATTGTTTTCTATCATTGTTATCTCTACTTCTGTCTGTTGCCCTCTCATCCCTCCATTCTCCTTCCACATTCATTTCCCTCTAGTTGTTCCTTTTGCTTGTGTGGGCTGTTTAGATTGTTGTTTTATTCATTTTTTATAGTGTATTTAATAGTAAATGATAAAACAGTTCACCGCGTCATCGTGGTACAAGCATGTACCAGATGTTTTCTAACATTCTCTACCACAAGACCAGGCCAAGTGAGACTGTAGCAACCTGAGTGTATTAGGCCGAGTAAGAGTGTGTTTTATTGTTTATGAATTCAGCTTTGTTTTTTGTAATAAGAAGAAAATGTTTGTCATTTTGAATTAATGATATACTCTTGCGTCTTGGTTTATTCAGGGTTTGAACAAAGTTCGAAGTTTGGAAAATGCTTAATTTTTATGTTATGTTTTGGAGGTTAGAAAATTTCTATTATTGAAATATATATATATATATATATATATATATATATATATCCTTCTCCTTTTTCAACATAATCTAAAAGGAAAGTTCTTTTTTTACATTGACTCATAATTCGTAGCTACAGAAAGTCCTCTGTTCATCGCTTGCTCTAGAAATTATGATGCATTAAATAATCATGATCATTCATGTTTGGAGATTTGTAAGGTGCTAATGTTATTTTCCAACACACAGGCCACTGTGTGCATCCTTCAACTAAAGACCATAGACTGTATATAAAGATGGACGACATGACTGCTCCCCAAAAGTTAAGCAAATTTACGTGAAGAAGCATTTACAAAGTACACGTCTAATACATTTTCCCCAAAGGTTTCTGTCATTTTAAGTAGTTCTTATCAAGTTTGTGTTTGTTCAAGTGTTCACTTTTCTGATAAGTTAGTTTTTTTATTTAGTTATTTAGCTATTAAAAGGGGGCATTACATCATGATTGACAGCTTGTGGTGGTGCTCATGACTGGTTCATGCAGGTGTATGGGTGGGACCTCGAGCTCTACCGCAGATCACTACTGCGCAGACAGTAGCACCTGTATCCGGGATATTTTGGCTTAATTTCAAAGCAAAGTCTTTCACACATTTTCTTTGCTGCACTTTGGACTCTTCATCTCTCTCATCTCCATCTGCCTCCCACTTTTAAAAACAAGTTCATTGCTTTCTCTTAATGTCTAATCAACAAAAGAAACTGTGTTTGAGTGGAAATCTGTTGGACAGAATGCTTTTCTAATGGCTTTGCTAGCACAGAGATTCACTCTGTCGGAAAAGTTGACTATCCACATGCATTTCAAGATCTTTTCTGGGATGGATTATGATTCATCCCCATGGTCTTATGTTTGTTAAGACTTTATAGTGCATTTTGATGTAGAAAAACTTATCTACTGTGGCTTTGCCAGACAAATTAAGTATTTGTGTGCAAATACACAGATGAAGCTATTATAGATTTTTCTGTTTTACTGCTTACAGTGCAAGATGCTGCTGCACATTGTGAATTTTACGGTCTTTTAAATAGTTTTTAAATGCAAGAACGGTTAATAAAAATTATTTTATAAAGCAGTATATAAAATGCAGTACACACAGCCATCTGTACATTCACATCAACACACATAGTCATTTTATAATATGCTCTCTGCAAGGCAAACAATCGATTTACAACAACGCCAAACCCCTGGGCTTTCCACACAGTGTGTGCTGGCGTGTGCTGGCGTGCACTCTGGGAGCATGAAGCGAGATTGCTTAGTCGATGTCTGGTTGGAGCTGTTCACCTCCTGGTGGGGGGGGGGGGTTCAGCTTAATAAGGGAAAACCAATCAATCAATGTGTTGAGCACAACTGTGCTGACTCTGAATGGTGACCTGGCAGGTGTGTGCTTGTAATTTCTCTCTTCATTACGCTGCTGGCCTTTCAGAGACTTGATGACAATGCTTTTTTTGAGTTTAACCAATGGAAATAGTTGGGTTTTTTTTTAGCTCAAGAGGGTGGAGTAATTTCTCAACCCCTCAGTATGCATGTGATCCCTATTTTGACGGGACATGAAAATCTCCAATGTTGGCTCTTGTGAGGTTATTAAGTTTCTTAGAGTAATGAATGCATACATTTCTAACATGCCCAAGTGGGAATTGAACCCCTAACCCTTGCAGTTTTAGTGCCTTGCTCGGCTCCTTGATCTCCAAGAGTCAGGAGTCTCCAAGGAGGTGAAGTCAGTGAACAGGAGGCCCATTGTCACGCTCTTCGACAGTGAAGAAGGCTACAGTCCAACCGTCCTTTTGACACTGATTATCAAACGCCGGGCCAAAACTCGATGCACATTAATCAGTGTCAGACTGCACTTCCTTTTAAATATGCACATTTCAATCTGTGCCTACATCAAACACTCTTACTGTGTACTTTGATCCTCAGCACCCCAAATTTAATGTTTAATTTATGTATTTATCCCTTGGAAAGGATTTAGGAAACTGCCTTTTTTTTCTCTGGGCTGCTTAATACGTGTAATTTCCCTTTTTATTGGTGGCTAACGGAAGAGAGGGCGATGGTTTACTGTACTGTAGCATGTTAGTTCTCAAGTTCACCTTGTTACCACGGATTAGGATCGAGCTGTTTTTCTGTTAACTTCCAGCTTCAGCTGTCATAAGATACTAAAATGGTTTCAGCACAAAATATCTCATGTTAAAATAAACCTACTCAGTTTCATTTGGTTTCATTTGTGAAAGAATCAGATGTAGTACTGGTGGAAAGTGGTAGATACTGCAGCCATTCATCAGTATTTGTCTAACCATTTCTCTGCTCTGAGATATCCAGCCTTTTTATTGGGCCTCTCCCGTTGACTCTGGGTCTAGACGCAGGGCAAATAGACTGGAAAAACGCTTCGCTGTCTCTCGTCCCAGACACATTTCGCTCCATCACTCATACTTCTCGGAGAGGAAGAAGTTTTCCTGCACTGCTTCCCCTGACCCTTCTTCCTTCATGTTCACATCTTTTCCAATTTTCAGAACCCCCCCAATCCCACTCCCAACCCGAGAGGGGTCAGTTACAAAGCTGTCCGTCACCCTCATGGACATTAGTGTTCTGTTGTCTCTGCCTTTGACCCTGCCAGTGGACTCAAACTGCTGTCACTCTAAATCCATTAGGACTGGGTCATAAATAATGTTGTCAGCCGTTGGGTTCTTGTAACCTGATAACACTGTCCCTCACCCTTGGGTCCCATCTGCAGAATCCACCCCACACACACAACCCACCCCACCTCCCCGCCGCCCACCCCCGCATGCAAGATCTGTGGTAATTAGGGAAGCTAATAAGTGCCTAGCTTAAACAGGGCAGCAGCAGAGGGGAGGGGTGCTGTTAATGCTCAGTTTAAATAGAGCTTTTAAAAGTGCTGTGATGAAGGCCTCTGAGATTTTCAGGCGTGATATCATCGTTAAAAAAAGTCCCCCCTATCTTCCCCTTCAACACAGCGTCTCAAATTCCCCTCCCAACAAGACGAGGCTAAAGGGGGAAAAAGGTTCTCTTCACTGATCTTGACAAGTCTTTCTTTAGACGTTCTTTTTCTTCTTCCAGGGTACAGTGCCGTTCTTTGCGCACTGAGCTCCTTTGCAGGTTGACAGGGCTTGCCTTGACCTTGCAGCAACTGGTGAGGCCAAGTGTGTGTGTGTGTGTGTGTGTGTGTGTGTGTGTTTCTTTTTTCCACCCCAATTTCGATGCCAAACAATAGCACTCAGAAGCACAAGGAACAAAGTCACAGGGAACTGGAACGTCCGGGCCAACTTGACTCGGGTCAAAAATAGCTGTTGGTGTTTTCTTTTTGCCCCAGCTGGAAGGTCCTGCAGGTCCAAAAAACATGCTTCCCTCTGTTTTACTTTTGTTTTCCTTCGTTCGGTTGTCTCCACAGCACGACACCACAGTCTGTCTAACAGCAGTGCTGTTCCTTCAGGTGTTTTAAAAATACCAACATTAACTTTGTGTTTCCCCACATTATGCTGCACTTCAGGTCATGGATCTCCTTCCTACAATTCAGTTTGTACCTTTCTTATTAATGTCATCTTACTGTGAAACACACAATATAACCTTGACTCCACGGCTAATTAACCTTAAACGCATGACAAATATCACAAAGAGAGACATCTTTATGATATTTTTGACATTTACGCACACACACTCTCTCTTATTTTGCACTTACACTAGCCGCTCTTTGGTTATGTTTTGACTAATTTTCTCCTTTTGAACACAGACGTTTACACACCAATACACACACTTGCTTTCCCTTGTCTGGACCTCGTTTTTGTAGCGGTGTGTGATGACTAAAAGAGTGGAAGTTCAAGGCAACGTGTGTGGGTCTGTGTAAAATTGTGACAGTGACAGAGAGGCACATGCAGTGTGGGGAGCCCTCCTGTTGCTTCATGTCACCAGCCATCAATGTGGAACACTGTGTTGGTAGAAGTGTGTTTCTTCCTGTGCGCAGTCTCCCATGCATCTGTCAAGACAGGGCTATTTCCCACTTGGCCGAGGCGGCTTCTCAGGTCATTTCTTTTAGAAAAGCAAAATAAGGAAATCCTGACAGAGCGCAGACTGAATGGACTCTGACCTCTGTTGTAACAGCTGCATATTCTGAAAGTCAGAAGACAAAGGAAAAAAAGAATGAAAATAAGAGAACACTGAAGTTGTTATATAATGAAGCAACCAACTTTCACGACTTTCTGACATTTTAAAGACCAAAAGTGTTCCACCTCTAGTAGCAGTCAAAGAAATAGCAGCGTATTAGCAGAAATATTTCCCCAAATTCCCCGAAATGTAATGAAATTAGAAAAACTGTAGAATGTTTTGCGAAAGTTTTGAATATACATTGTTTTGGCTATTATTTGTTCATCAAAATTCCAAAACATGTCTGGTGTTGCAGGAAATACATTCCTTGTATCACTCATTTAAAATCTACTGCTGCACTGCGTGACTGTTGAAACATCACTAGTATCACTTGATACACAGTGGGGTATTCAGCCAGTCGACAGGAATGTAACGAGCGGGTACAGTTAGCGCTAGCAGTTTGCTTATCCACAAAATGCCTGGAAGTGCGTGTTTAATAATATTGCACGCCATGGTCATTAAATGGGGTAACATATAATGGAAAAGTTATGGAAAGTCATTGGTATAAATGTGTAGGAACCTTTAAAGTAAATAAAAGTAGTCCTTGATTGATAGTCTTAATTGGAAATCTGTTTGTCATCCAAACACAAAAAACAATCAACAAGTTTGAAGGCTCAATCACTTAACAGAGCGAGGAAAGAAACAACTAGAAGGCTATTGGCCACAGTGACACACGAGGCAAGAATGAGCGGCTTAGTGTGTTAGCGAGTGAAGGGAGACGACACATGCAGCAAGGGTGAGTGAAACCCCACGCTCTGGTCTCTGTGACTCAGCAGCAGTCACCTGTGATTCAGGCCGAGTCACAGCCCCTCAGCCCCAGATGTTTAGCACATCCACACTACACTTACAGTAAATGTCAGGGCTGATGGGTACAAGCAGCCAAGCTAACCACAACCGTTATTTAACCCATGTTTTTACACCATGTTGGTGTAACTCTTGGATAGCTGGTTGCATAAGCTGGACTGTTACTGGAACTCTGTCTGGAGGTGAAGTTGAGTCTGGGGTGAATGGTAGTCATTGTGATTTCCTTTTTTTAGGTCATGATGAGTTACTGTAAGGAGGTTTGTCATAATGTCTATTGCATAGTTAATTTGTATTCAATTCAATTTGAATATAATTTAATTTCAATTCCCCTAATGTTCAAACAAAAGTTAATTGAATAAAACGAGAGATTAAAAGAGATTATTTCAAACTTGATACACCGATATTAGGCAACAACAAAGTAGAGCCTATAGTGGATTTGGATCTTCTAATAGTTTTCAACCATTACAAGTTGTATGGTAACTTGTTTTATACAGTTATTTCTTAGCGGTTTAAATATTTCATTATGTTGTTGCTTTTTCCAAACCTCCGTTGTTAAGTTAATCGAATAAAATGAGAGATTAAATGGAACTTGAATGATTCCCATCAGAGAAACTGGACAGCAACGTAGAGAAGATAAGGATACAGCTTTTATTCAGCTTATACCTCAGGTAGTGGCTCATTATGAGACTGCAATTAGCAGCTAATTCTGCTGCTATCATGCACAGTAACATCCGATGTATGAATAAGGATGTTCATAAATGTAGAGGGCTCAGGTCTGACTGAGCTGGTGGATCCATAGTAAACACCGTGGGGGATTATTGGCACTGTCACTGGAATGAGTCAATTAATGATCCATACCATTTAGTCTGGTCTGCAGGTCCCTCTACTGGTGCCAGCACATAACTGGCAACCCAGCACTGACTGGGAACTATGATGCAGCGGCAGTTGAATGTGAGGGGGTTTATTTACTGGTGGATGATGGTTTAGGTTGTGAAATGGGTTTATGCGGGAGTCTGGCAATGTGCCAATCTTCTTGGCAACCCATAAATCCGTTTGGTTTCTGTTCTGCATTTGAAGTTACAAGGAATTGTGAAGACATTTATTAATGTGTCCACTAAAGCCTTGTGTGGGCCTCAGTGAAGTGAAGTCAGTCAACCTCTTTTACCCTGTTGACAGCACCATTACACAGCCAATGAGGTTCATTCAGTCCCCAACCCCTGAAGGTCATGATCGCAATCTCCCCCTGATACTTTCATACTCAGCAACACACAAACCTCTTGTTGCATCCACTGAGTTAACCTACACAGTATGCTAGCACGTTAATTAAGTAATGGCTGTAGATGGGTGTGAGGAAAGCACAGAGGTCATGGAAGTCATGTGCAGACTCCATGAAGCCATGAAAAAAAGGTATTATATGGTGACTGGTATAGGGAGAATCACTAGTTTACCTAACTCTGTGGAGTAGAACATATGGAATAAATGAAGTGGTTGGATGATAAGTTATATGTGTAGATGTAAGTTAGCGTGTTTGAGTGCTCATTGTGTTAGTTTCAGGCCAGGTGTGGTCATAAACTCAGAATATGTGTGGCCTTTTCCCCTCTAAATAATGGTGGTTACAATATGCCATGTGACTTTTTTAAGCAAGTTCATAATACAATAACATTTCCATGGATTACCAACATTAACATTAACATTAAGTATGCATAACAGTTGCTTGAAAACAAATGCCACATGTTTTGCTGTAGCAGAGCAAAATTGTCTAACCCCTTCCTGCCCTGTGCTGTCACCGTTCACCATCCCTCGAAATTGTATTCCCTCGTACAATAATGGGAGAAAAAGGGTGCGCAGATTTAAAAAGAATAGTCAACAGGCTAACATATAGACTTTTTGTCCCTGGTATGGGTCAAAATAGATGGATCCTACTTTTCCCATAACCCAGTATTTGTTAGACCCTACCTGGATGGTAAATGCCAACATATTGCAAACGTCAGCCCCCAGATGACATCATCCGAGTTCTTTTTTTAAGACTTATAGTTTATTTCCAGATCCACGGAAGACATTATAGCTCTTTTCACAGGCTGAATACTATAGTTTGTGATGAGTAAACTGAAAATTATGTGTGTTATCCTGTAATTTGTTGTTCAGTTTTGTTCTATTTCAGATCTATTTCTTTTACTGATGCATTAAGTTGTAAAAAAAGGTAAATAAACTTCAATCTGAGGTTATGATTAGGTAAAGAACCACTCAAAGTATTTCAATTAGATAAAATACAATCCTTATCTAACCTTCATCACTTGTATCCTGCTTGTTAATAAAAGTGAGTTTTGAAAGCCTTAAAGAGGCATTTCATGCATTCTGTCAGTAATCTGTTCCTTTAAGGTCTGGACAAGGGGAATCTGGTTTAGAGGTTGTGGCTGCAAAGAACACAGGGAAATATGCCTCATTACTAACCAAAGAGCCAAAGCCACCCTGCGTTTGAAGTGGCCGGCAGTTCTGGCTTTCACTCTCAAACAGTGATTCACAGATGATCCTGGAATGACTCATTAAGTTCATTCGTACCAACCCCCGACTGCTTTTCAGCAACCAGCAGCTCCTCAAAAGGCAAGTTTGGTTTGATTCTGTCACTGGGTGAAGAGGAGGAGAGTTAATGTGGTGGAGCCCTCTGCTGATCGCTGTGTGGAAAACATTTTATGTTTTCTCAAAGCTGAAAAATCTCTTTATAGATTGCCTCAGCCTTCCCTTAGAACTGGAGGGGATTTAACAGGATTTTCACCTCTCACCTTTCAACTGACTTGAGAACATTTTTTTCAGGGAAAACAGGGAAGTCTTTTTTTGTAGAATAACATGGAGATCTTTTTAAATTCTGTATGATCAAAGTGACATGAGGTGATTAAGGCACACGGCTCAATTAGATTGTTTGGCCTGTGGCAATTAGCCATCTTAGCTCTCTCATATTCTCAGTTAGTGTTTTGTCCTTTGACCGACTGTACTTACTGTATTAGAAGTTCTCTTGTGCAATGAAGGATTACTACTGACATTGGAGGTGTGCTCACTTTCAATTTCAGCACCAAGTGGTTTAGATAATCTGTTTAAACTCATGTTTTCAACCTGCCTGTGTCCAGTCAGACTGATGCAACAGGCTTATTGCTAATGTTATTATAATCAATAGAAACGACCTAGAAAAATAACAAAAACATACAAGTCATAATAAACTGCAAATATTCTTTAACAATCAAAAAAGTGGATGTTTCATAAAACCATCTTTATACCTTCTCTTAAATATATCAGGTAGAATTGGAATAACGTAACACAAGAAACTTTTCTTGCTGGTAATTGATCGAGAGGGAAATTTCAACAATGTCAAATTAGGAGACAGTGATTGATTTCACTGTCTTTACAACCACCAGCTCCACCATGTGTTGTTGTGAGCTAAAGACTTTGCTAATATTCCAAGCGTCAACAGTGTACAAAACAACAAGCAGTTTAGCAGTCTGACTGCTTTGCTAAGTGGCTCGGGCGTGGTGTCGCCGTCCTGTCCTCGTCCTGAGAGAGGCTTGTTAATAAAAACCGGCCAGGCTCCTGGCAGTCTGGCCGGCATCCAATCAAAAACCCATTAATCTAGCGATCTACATTAATTTGTTTCTCAACAAGCAGATGGCAGTCCCGATTGAAACCAAACACACACGTGTTGCGTACTGCATATAAATGGGCTTATAAATGGGATTTAACGAATAACAAAGGCCAGATATGTCCACTGGGGCTGATACCTGATCAAGATCTTAAAAGTTGGTGGGCCGTTGATAGAACATCAAGTTTATCATAAGCATGGGGCTGTAAAAATGGGAATTTGTCTACAAAACTCCACAACTTTTTGACCTCCCATCTGCACAGGACTTATTACAAACCCCCTTGTCTTTTAATATCTTTATCATTTGCATTTCATAAAAATGCTGTTTCACTGCAAATAAAATACATTTTATAAACATTGTTGTCCAGAGAGGGACTGTGCTTATAGTGACAACAGCAACAGTTGCTGTGAGTGAAAGTGCTTCCTAATCTGACCCCATTTGGGCCCAATCTGTCAACCAACCACAACTAGTCAAATTCAGCAGCTGACTCATCTTGATTTAATGAACTGTAAACCCGTCAGATGCTGTGAGGAAGTGTGACTAATCTATACTGGCCAGCGGTGAGTAGTTTTTGTTGGAACCAGTTAGGGAGAATAATAGGAACCCTCTGAAGAAATGATGAGGATCTGTTTGTGTGCATCTGTAACCGTGTATTTCTGGCAAAACTTCTCGCTTCAGCATGGATAGCTAATGACACGGTAGCCTGTTTGCCTCTCATGATTTATTTGTGTGGTTTGTGGGGTGGGCGGAGCCTACAGAGGTCTGAAGGAATGATTACAGACCCCTGCAGCATCCCAGAATAGACGGGTGTCAGCTGGAAGCCCCAGGACGCTTGTTAAGGGCCTCCATTCGCTGCCTCCGAGCAGGAAAAGTTTGCCCGCCGTTACACAGGCCCTCAATTACGGCTGTTACCAAGACAGTGAGGTGATGCAGTGTGTTGTACAGTGATCTAAGTCTGTGCAAGGAGCTCCTCTTGTAGCTAGCGGCTAACAGCTAATTAACACAGGGCTCTCCACAGGCTCAGAGTCTGAATGTCACACAAATATCTGCTGGCCATTTTTAATGGCTGCTAGAGCAACATGTTGTTTTTTGTTAGGTTTTTTTCATATTTTTTCTTGCATTATCTCAACTGGCCCGAAGCAACCTGAATTTGAGATGATAATTGTTCATTTCTTTCTTTTGTTTTTGTTTTTGGATAGAAGCACAGACTGGGTTTGAGAGGCGTGCAGAGCTCAACATGTTTGTGAGGTTGTGTGTGGCTGCCAGTGTGGATGTATGTGTGTGTCCTTTACCAACTCGGGGGTGGTGGTATTGTCTGGCTGACAGGCCACAGAGCCAGCAAGCCAGACGCTGCCTCACATGCTGTGGTTACCATGGTAAGGTGAGATTCTACTTCTGTCCATGTGTGCAAAAGTCTCATACCCCTTGCTGTGTGGACGCAGTGTGTATGCAACTACTTCAGCATCTGCTGCAGTCTACGTGTCTGTACTTTAAGGGCAGAGATGATGGCTTGAACACGCTGCTATGGTTAAGTTTATTAATGGGATTTCAGGTATTTTTATCTCAGCAATAAAACATACTGTAGAGGGAAGAACATTTAATAACAGTGATAAAATTAAATCAGTCAAATTAACTTCAGTCGTATATAAAATTTATATACGACTGAAGTTAATACATGATAAAAATATATATGAAGTGCTTTTATTTAGAGAACACAGGGAGAGAAAACATTACTGTGATGTGGACGGCACATTGCAAATCATTCCTCCAAAAAAAGGCATTTTGAACATATAGTCATGCTTACACTTGAACTTTACATTGAAAGTATCACTGCATTATTGATATTTTATGATGTAATCAGTTTAACAACATGGTTGCTGCTATGACAGTTTTTCACCTTAAGGCCACTTGTGATTATGAATGATAACCACATTTCTGCAGCAGAATCAAATGATACTTTCCTTAAAGATAATTACAGTGTAAAAGTATCAGAAAGAGGATAGTTTTCCTGCCTCAGTGAGAGAGGTTGTATTATGTCCCTCTCTTATTACTGAATGTAACTTGTTTTTGTTAAGGACACTGGGAAAGAGACAATTGTCCACCGTTCTCGTCTTGTGAAAAATTGCATTCCAACATCGAAGCTAATGTCCTACATAAAATAAATATCTTCCAAAGTTCCACTCAAATGACAAAACTCCCTCGTGTGTCCTCCCTGACCCACCGCTGAGTGATACTGTACTTCATAGTAGTTGCATTTAGGTTTGTGGGACAAAGCACCAGCAATAACATCACAAACTCTAGAAACAATATGCCGTCTGGATTTGGCTAACTCAGACTGCTGAAGCTTAAAGGTGTGTTCAGACAGAATGCAAAGCGAGTTTTACACAAAACGCAATTTCATACAAAGTTACTGGGAAGATGCAAGGGGGTGCAACTAGACGCGTTGCACTTAACCACACAGAGACAAGAGAGAAATAAGTGAAAGAACTGGAGTTCCTGCTGACTTCTAAGATCAATCAGAGTCTGAGCTGATGATAATGGCACAATGGCAAAATTATAAAAACACTTCTCATATTCTTTTACTTTGTATTTTACTACTTAAATTTCTTTTCACCAATTCACCTCTGTGTTGTTGTTTTTTTGGCTGTGCAAACTAAATGACCCGTTGGACCTAGAGACAGTGTGTAAATCCAGTCTGTCTTCTGGTTTGGGGTCAAGGCTTCTGGCCGAGGGAGGAAGGGTGTTTGTGTTTTAGGATGTGTGTTTGGAGGTCGTACAAGATGACTCCTACTTCCTCACAGCATCTGATGGATTTCCATCCTATAAACGTGAACCAACCACTGAGTTGAGGTTCTTGGTGTGTTGTTGCTACAGAGTAGAGAGTCTCTCCTCCAGCAATGCTGCTTCAAACATTTTCATTGTGCAGGTTAGAGGTCAGCAGGAAATTGATGTTTTGGTGCTGATATTCCCAGTCATTCAGTTACATTGTACTTGTGTTTTATCGTTAACGGATAGTCATGATTTAGATGTGTCCTTCATGTGCCAGACTGGCTCCATGAAAGAGAATGATATAAGATATATAATAATTTTTCTTGGCAGTAAAACAATGGAAAGCTACTATATGTAATAGTTCCCGTGTGCTACCTTAAAATGTTGCTGCTTTGGCAAATAACTGCCTGTAATTGGCACTTGTAACCACTGACAGTTTATCTAATTGGTCAACGGACACATCTGTTTGTTTTTTACTCCTGTCCGCTTGCTGCTGCCTGTCTCGAATCTTTGTTGTGCTCATCTGTCTTCAAGCTGTTTTGGAGCTGTCATCTTTTCTTTTTTTTTCTGCCCATCCTCTTCCTTTCTTTCTCCCTCCCTTTACTCTTTGGCCCTCAGTTCCCGCTGTGCTACAAGAGATCGGTGCTGACTGGCGTGTGCGAGCGCATCCAACATGGATTTTGTGTCCAAACTCTCCAAGCCATGCAATTATGTCATTTTCTGCTCAAGATTTCCCCTGAAACGACAAAGTGGCTTGGCAGATCATGGCATGAGAAAACGATGACTGAATGTTTCCGTTTTTTAGCAACGTGCGCTTCTCTCCTGTTATCTGCTGATCACAGTGAAGTCATTTGGTTTAGTGCCAGCCTGGAAGTTGGAAGGCGTGGTCTGAACTATCCAGAATACCTTGGAAAAGGAATAAACTCACTTTTGTCTTGCGCTGCAGTTACTCAAGTGCCCGTGAGCAGGTCACCTGTATGTGCGATCTCTTGGATGGAGCTGCTCAATGACGTATCAGTGGTATAAATGTCTGCAGCTGGCTGAATACGCAGCAGGACCTTGAAAGCAACATGAATGCTTAATCAGTTTTCCTTGGAAAAAAATAATCCAAACAAACAGTGATGCGCCCTTATTAGGCTCTCAGGAAATGTTGAGTAAGAGTTTGGCTGTGGAATTAAAGAAGCTTTCATTTGAAAGTAAAGTTAGAGTGAATTCATTTCATGCATAAATTGATCATTCAAATTCATTCTTTCTTCATTTGATAAGTGTTTATCACTGTGTGCAAAGCTGCTTTATCATTCTTGTAAGTACAACTGGACACCTCCAAATCCTCTAACCACACACTCAGACTTGGCTGTGATTGACAGTTGGCACGGCAACAAAGGTGCTCCCTGCTCATCCAGTTTGTATCCTCCAAATTCCGTTCCTTAAAATAGTTGCGGAGAATGCTGTCACGTAAATAAAGTTCTTATTTTTGATCCCTCCTCACTAGCGCCAGGCCACAAGAAAACTGCGAGTCTACGATTTGTATATTGCCGGCATAAACTCCCCACTTGGGCGAGATGGGAGTAAAGCCGTGTTGGAAAGCTGCCTGCTGCTATTACCTCTGGATTAGGTGGGTTTGAAGGAGGCCTCTGTGTCCCACTCCCAGGACAAGATAATGAGAGTTTCAGGGGGAATAGAGATACATCAGACTTATCCTTGGAAACACCCAAAAAGGCTTCCAGATGCTTCGATAATGTAGTTGGACACTGACAACTGCACCTGACCAGGATTTTGTCAGAAATCTCATGATTATCTTTTATTTAGACCACAGACATAGAGACCAGCAGATGCTCATAGTTTCTCCAGGATTACGCAATTCATCTCTTCTACTGACCCTATGATGGATTTTTGCTTTCTCTACAATTTGCTATTGAATGCAGCTGTCCAGTTGCAAACCTTCTGCCATGTAATTTTAACTTCAACTTTATCATATAAGTCCCCTCCAGTTTACACATCAAAGTTTACGCTAGCAGGCTGTTTTCACATTGTCTACTAAAGGGGGAAGGTGTTGCTTTGCTCACCTTAGATCTGAGTGTGATGTGGAAACTTGAAACCTCCAGGTCACGTGCACTGAAGATGGACTTCTCAGTGAAGTATAAAACATCTTATGTGCAGCAGTTCAACTCTGCATATTCATAAATTCTGGATTTGTCAATAATGTTTAGGGTTAATATTAAGAATTGTCAGAGTATTTTCCATCTCTTAAAACATGTCTTGAGGGGATCTTTAACTTGAGAAAGAGAAAGTTGTGCAAGCAGGCATTATTCACATAGATACCAACTCTCCTCTTATAGCATAAGTTATTAGGTTCTTCTGAGAGATCTGTCAATTGAACAGCTTAGCCAATACACATTTTCTGTTGAGTCTGACTTTATGTGGGTGTCTTTTTTTTTTCTGCCACACTCCATAAACTGACTGGACAGTGATGTCGGCATCCAATCCTTGGCTGTTTCCATCACTCCTGGTTTGTCATGAGGCAGAGACGAGGCAGAGAATCATGGAGGAAGCTCCATCGATTGCATTGGCTCATCGCTCGTTTAGTTAATGCAGCTTTATATTGTGTTTAATTACATTTAGGACCCATGCGAGAGAGGCACCGGTGCCAAGTTTAGGCTTTCGTGCCAGTGAAGCCACAGAGGACACGTCTCTCCTGTCTAGCCTGTTTCAAACAGCACTGCACAGCTAAATGTCCTCCAAGTGATTGTGGATATACTCAAACCCCTTGAATACAATTAAGTTCTTAATTTATGAGACAGTGCTGGAATAATGCCCTGATTAAAGAGCCCATATTATATCATTCAGTGGAAGTACATTAATATATACAAGACAACTACAGTCCTGCCTAGTTGGACTTGGTCTCTGCTCCATCTCCTCTCACTCCAGCATCTCATTTCTCCTTTTACCCGGCTCCCCCCAGAGGCTTACCATCGCCACTGCAGGCTCTGCCAATAATACCTGCGTAGCTGTAGTCACTGCATTGTGATCAGGACTGTTGAAGGCAGTTTATCTTCTCCGGGGTAAGAGCCGGCTGTTTGTTAGCGGCGTTTGGGATCCCTGGAGCTGAGTGGAGAGATCTGCAGAGCAGGTAGAGAGGAAGAGAAAGGAGGGCAAAGAGAAGAAACATACTTCATGTGCCATCAATAAGGATAACATCACCACAGAGACTGGACTTCTGCTGATTGATTACTGGCTGCCGATAGAAAGAAAGAGGAAGGAGGGTGGGCATGGGCAGGGGGATTCAATGTGTGTGTGTGTGTGTGTGTGTTTGCGTGTATGTTTGCTGGTGTATGAGTAACTGGGGAATTTGTAGATTGTGTGTGTGTGTGTGTGTGTGTTGTCTCATCCAGCATGTGTGTCTCTAAGATGTCAGTAGTCTCAGTCAGCAACCACTGAAGGTGGCGTTATTGCTGATGTTTTGCCTCTGTCATAGCTCTGCTCCCCAAAGTGATTGGGATTCAGAGAGGAGAGGCTAACGAGTGCAGGAGGCTGACAGACTGAACCCTGAGCACCACTGAGGAGTCATGAAGTGAGTGGATCAGTGAGTCGGCACTCACGCAGAGACAGGAGGCGGGCTTCTTAAAAAAAACAGGTTTCTTTGATATTTGTCAGAAAGCTCAGGGAGAAGAGAAGAGGGGACCAGAGGGCGGGGGGAGGGGGTGATAGGAGACAGAGGTCCCAGGTCAGGTTCGAACCCAGGACGTCGCAGATACATCTTCAAGCTTCAGTATGTTTCAAAGCCATTTGAACTTAGATGGGGTGAGAAACAGGGAGACGTGTAGTTTTTCTGGGTCTTGCTCTCTTTTTTGTTTCCTCTCAGCTTTGCCTTAGTTTGTCTGAGCATTATTGACAATGATTCTTTTCATGCATTGTTTCAAACCAATCTGCTAACAAAGGAGTTCTGAAAATGTCCACATCAAGAACAGCTATTAATATATTAATGCTTTCTAGGTGGCTTAGCAGCTGTTTCATAGTAAAAGTTGTACAGTGGTACCCCTATGTTTTATACATTTTATCAGATTTCTTTAAATTAATGACAGTTTTTTGGTCTAGTTTTATTTCTGTGTTAAAAAAAGAAATGTGAATCAATAGCGCAGACAGTTTATACAGCAAAAAAGTAACCAAAGAAGGGTTTTGGCTAGAAACCTTATTAATTCCCTGTGGAAGTGTTTGCCAACATAACATTGCTTCAAGTTGACATATTTCAGTTTAAAACAGAATGTTTGGAGCACTTGTTCCAGAGTGGGCAGGTTGGACCAAAACAAACAAATGTGATTGGTAACAAAGTCGGGCTTCTTCCAAATGAATACATTCCAGCAACTGTGGCTTTTCAGGGTAGCTTTTAAAATCAAAAATTGATTTTTGAATATCACCTGCTTCCTCCAGAATCACCTGCTGCCGTTCAAATGTTTGAAGTAACTTTTTTTGGTTATTCATATATTATCAACACGTTACATCAGCAGATCTGTAAGCACTCAAGCAATCGTTTTGTGAAAAATAAACCTAGATCTTAATCTTGAGCTCACTAACTCATTTATATTTTATTGTGGGGCGTTTCTTTTCTTTTTGACAGAAAATAAGGCACAAATCATTGCCATTCTCAAATGGTGTTGAAGTCCAATTTAATTATTAAATACCTTCAGTGGCGTGTTTGATTAACTGTAGATTCGTATGTGGAGGTTTTATCCTGGTCAGCAAGATCAGTGTTTGCACAGAGCAGCTTTTTAAAGTGGCTTTTCTTGTGATTGTCATTCTGTGTGAAGCTGAATTGGCTTGCTGCGGTAACTGTTTGACCTCCAGGCTGGATAGGTAGTATAAATCCCTGAAAATGTGTGTTTATTGGAATCATATCCCTCCAGGACCTGCAGCAGATGCAGAGGCAACTGACTATTTTAGCCACAAATTCACCCAATTTGAAATCATCTGCTGGGTGTCTGGATTAATCCTTACATTCTCTCCCACTTCCGTCCACAAGTGTTGAGGAAGTGATTGAAAGGCGTTTCTGTTTTCCCAGAAACATTAAGTGTGTTTCCATCCACCTCAGTTTTGGGACATTTTCAGTTCGCTCATTAAACAAACAGTGGGAAATTCATGTTTTTACGCTTGGCTGAGGTGAAAAAGTTTGGTGTGTTGACAAAAGCCAAATGCAAGTAAGTGTGATACAGACTTAGAGAATAATTTATGACATAAATGAAGCATGTGATTTATTTGTCATCACATCTGTGTGGAGCCATGAGGAGACTGTAGCATTCCTCAGATGAATACAGTAAACAAACAGTGCCATAATTCCATCACTTTTTCCACATCATACACTCATAATTTCTCTCTTTCACACACACTTTCGCTATCCTCCTGCTCTCCTGTTTGTTTACTTGCCCCCCGATGGGATGTGGTTTGCATTTGCGGTGTGTTTTTCTGTGCAAGTGTTATCGTGTGCATATGCCTCTTTTTGCAAGCAGATTTTAGTGGCTGTGTGTATATTTAAATGTGTGTTGTCTCGATGGCGGCTCTCGTTTTTTTTTCGAGCTTGTGCTTTACGACTTTTCATCATGGAGAAAGTTGCTGAACGAAACCACAACCGATACAAACTTCTGAGAGGCGGCATCATTAAAGGAGCAAACGTCTCTTTTCCAAGAAAAAGAAAAGAGCGGGAGAGAAATGCTTTTAAATGAGTGTGGTGTGTGAGGTAAATGAGGGGAAAAAGGGATTATTTCATCATTACGTTTTATGAGGGAATTCCTTGGGAAATGTCTACCATTGGAGATGCTGAGACGCCTGTTGTAGTTGACATAGTTTGACTCACAGGAAGTATAGCAAATAAAGGCCACAAGAAAAAAGATCATCTTCACATTTAAGTTTATTATAATTTTTGAAATTAAGAGACTCGTCTGAAATAGTACCTACACTCACGGAAGACCTTACATTTCTAAGGGGATTTTCACCGTTCAAAGTCCCTCATGCTGCTTTTTTTTTTTAATCTGGGGATAACAAGAAACGTTTCATACAGCAGTTATATGGAGGAAAGCCCGTCAATCTTCATAGCTTCAAGTTTATGTGTGAAAAATAAAACAATTGAACCATTTGCAGACAAAACAACTTGATTCTCTTTTAGTGTATGTCTGTGTTTGTGGGGCCAAATGTGATTCACATCTTTCGTCTTCAGAGCCCGGTGAAACCGCAGCAGCAGTTGGGATCAGTCTGTTGCCTGACGGACAAAGCGTTTCTTATCAGTTGGCTTATGGGCTGTAATGAAAGACAAAGCGGCTGTTAAGAGGTTTAGGTGACAATACAAAAGATTATCCGGCATGCTTCTCTGCCGGGTTTGGAACCATTGTTAGGAAAGTGAAGCCACCTGTTACAGAAAACATCTTAATTAAGACTTGATACATAATAATAATTTGAAATTGTAGAAAGATTCTGTTTAAAAATTGTTCTATGTACAGTACCAGTCAAAAGTTTGGACAAACTTTCCCAGTTTAGTTGTTTTTGCTGTATTGGAGTTAACCAATGCTCTGTGAAGGACGTTGTGGCATTTTCATTTGTCCATACTACAAATGATTTAACTAAAATTAGTCTCTATGTCTCTGTCTTTCTTTATATATATCTGTCCTTCGTTTTTTCTCAACAACTGTTATGTTCATCTAATTGACTTCACGCTGGGCGGGTGTTATGCTGAGGACACAAGGGAGTGGAGTGTAAAGTCATTTATGAGTAGTTCTCGAGAACGCTGTAAGCGGCGATACCGCGGTTCTCGACAACCTTGTAAGCAGCAGTACCGGGAGCCAAGGAGTCGGCCTGTTCCGAGCGGCCACTCGCTCCGAACAGCCACCACCCAAGTGGGTTTTCTGGGATCATTTAAGAATCCCAAGGAGAAAGATTATAAACACTATAGTTCTCTGTGCTCCCGATGTGATCCCAAGTGCCAAAACTTGAGGAAATATTTGTGAATGAGTAGTGGAGCAGGGAGCCCGAGTTTTTGGACAGCACTCCCTGGCAGGACATTTACCACTTCACTGTTTAGAAGACTGAGAAGCAGAGCAGTGTGCTGTTGGGATAGGCAGCACTTGTTTTGTGTGGTTGAAGGTTAGAGATGACTGTCAAGTTAAGGTAGCCTAAAGAGGTACTTCAAAATCAAAAACTCATCATACTGTTAAGTTTGAACAGTATGTTGTGTGTTTTATCTTAACCTCTCAACTGATCTCATTGTTTTCTCTAAAATGCTTTTTGACAGTATATGGATCATGTTGGCTGTTTTGGGGAGTTTGGAATTCAAACTTTTCATTAAATGATGAGGACATCAAAGTCATCCATGTTTGTAGTTTAATTTCCCAATAACATATCTAATGAAGGAGATGCTTTTTGGCAGCCGCCATACTTGCACCACAGCAAAAATGCAATGGTACGTTGGATAGCAAATGCCAAATAACAAGATGTTCTTCAGAAAAAATGACTCTGATAAGAAAGTCGTGTTAAGTCATGTGAGTTGACTCTTTGCTGTTGTAACTACAGCTACTGTAATTTGGATCACAGATCTCCAAAACTTCAGTTTTAATGCACACAAAGGTCCTTTGATGGAAACACAGCTCTGCATTATAGTATACCCAGAGTATTCATGTTCAGATCATATTATGGGCTTTAAAAAAAAATAAGATTTTAGGTTCCCAGTTGGAGTACAACATAGCTGAGGATCCTCCTCATCAGAACATTATTAACACTTTTAGTTGCTAGTCTCCTGTCACTAACATGTTGTACACTAATATTGTAGGACTACTTTAGTGACTGAGCTACTGTGAATACATGGATCATTTTGTTGTTTTGTTTCATCACTTAACAAAAACTACTGAACCAAAAACTGTAAGCAGTGTTGGACTTACACAGACCTTCTTCTCACACACCCACTGACAGGATGTTTTGTCATTGCAGATTTACACAGACTGGGCCAATCACTACCTGGCCAAGTCTGGCTGTCAGCGCCTCATCAAGGACCTGAGCCAGGACGTCACCGATGGAGTCCTGCTGGCACAGATCATCCAGATCATAGGTAGGCCTCCACACACACACACACACACACACACACACACACACACACACACACACACACACTCCTGTGTCAATCTATTCTCTATTATGTACTGCTGTAGCTATTATTCTATTGCCTGTCTGTCGTCATTCCTTCTACAGCTTTCTGTTTCTCTATCTGAAGTAATTCAGTTGACATCTAAAGTACATTCAACTGGAATCTAAACAATTATCATGACAGAACAGACATTTCAACATCTGTTACTGAAGCAGTTATAACGTCTTATATCTTTCAGTGTTTAAGAAAAATATTAATATAGCAAATGTGAATAAATCTGTGCAGTAATGAAACACTGCATCTGTCCATAATTCATTCTGTCTGGTAGATGAAGCGACCACCCACTCACACACACACACACACACACACACACACACACTCTCTCTCTCTCTCTGGTTGGTCTTTGTTGTGGTGAGTTAGAGGAAGGCTGTTCCTCAGTCTGATATTTGGGCCAAATCGCAGCAGTTCTCCCTTGTTTTGGGTGCAGGGTGAGCTGGAGCAGCAGAGATCTATGGCTCTGACACCCAGGGGTGCATGTGTCTCCTATTAGATCCCAGAGAGTTTTTACTTCTCTTTCTATCTTTTACGTTCTCTTTCTGTCTGTCTATCTTTCTCTCTCCCTATTTATGTTTTAGTGTCTCTCTTTCTTTCTGGTGCTCTGCTTCTCTTCGTCTCTCTCTCTCTCTCTTCCTCAGAGTTGAACTTTTTCTAGGTCTCTTTCTCTTTTTCTCTCTCACCCTTCGTGTTTCTCATCTCTCTCTGATCTAACTTCTTCTCCTCTTCTTCTCTTTTTCTGGCACTTGTTCTAATCAGTGTCGGGCAGTAACACATTACTGTCTAATCCATTACATTAGTAAAGTGATTATCCTCTTCAGCAAAGAGTATTGTAAGGGATTACAATGTAAAGGCAGTAATCTCATTACAGTTACTCTTCTCAGTTGCACTCTGTTGCTTTGAGGGGGCCGACTAGTTTGGTGCAGCAGCTTGAGGTTCCAGGGAGGCGATTATCCTACGCCAAACTAGAAAAAGTTGTCTTATTTACATGTTGCATCCTCTTAGCTGCATACTTAGTCACTTGTAAGCCTAAGCCTGTCCTCACCAGAAACACAACAGCGAGTGCATGCCCATCTGTTTTTACTACATTGGGTGTCTACATACAGGGACAAGATCACATTTTATTGGCACACATGGTCCACGTGTCCAGCTTGTGTAATCTGAGGTTTGGGCTGCGCCGACCATTGCCGGCAAGGCCAGCTAACGAAATCCATATCATGAATTTGGAGACAGATTTAGAGTATCATTTAGTGTAGTTCGGGCTGTAGGCATTTTGTTCAAATGTATGTATGTTTACTTTTACCTGATAAGGACCTCCTGTGTGCTGTGAAATTATGACACGCGGAAGTTACGTTATAGTTCATTATAGCTCTGCAGCTATGTGTTGAGGAGGAGGTCCCTGAATGCATGAGTCACAAAAGGGAGGGGCTTTGACACTCACGTTTTCACTACCCCTTGAAATAAATTTTATATGGCGCAATACAAATAAAATTGACTGGACTTTTTCACTGTTCCCATCTTACCAACGATATTGTTTTCATTAAACTATGATTGCAATCTTTCCCTAACAATAAACCAGTACTTTTTAATCTAAGTCATATTAATCATTTTGGTATCCGTCATATGCATTGTTGTAGGGACAATCTGACAATGCTCACATGCATTATTTTGAAAGGCAATGACAAACAGACCCTTTAATGTGCAGTCATAAAGGTGAGGTCAGTACCTCCAAACGTGTTAGTGATGATTAATAATGATGTCTTGTAAGCTTCCCAGTTCTCTTACACAGTTTTGTCTTTCACACATTCTTTTTCTTCTTCTTATGTCTGTGTCCATCACTGTTCTGAACTTTTCTCTTTCTGGGACTCCCCCCACCCACCCACCACCACCACTATAATTACACACACACACACACACACACACACACACACACACATTTTCCTCTCTATTACATATACTGCTTTTCTCACTGATTCTGTCTGGCTCCCTAAATTTCAAAAAAAATTTTTCAACCCCTGTTTAACTAACTCTCTCTCTCTCTCTCTCTCTCTCTCTC
>JAVQJD010095840.1:0-41872 GCA_036023655.1 Nannoperca australis | reverse complement strand
GAGAGCGTGCTGTGGGTTGTGAGTTTTGTGAGAGAGAGAGAGAGAGAGAGAGAGAGAGAGAGAGAGAGAGAGAGAGAGAGAGAGAGAGAGAGAGAGAGAGAGAGAGAGAGAGAGAGAGGAAGAAAAGTTGTGAGAGGGATGGGGCAGGAGATGGAAAGAAAGAGTTGTGCATTTAATTCCAAAACATGGATTAGTATATGACCATTTACTTTCCTAACTGTAATCTCTAAGGGAGCATGGTATAGTGGAAAACTACAGTCATTACTAACTAGCCCTCATTCTTTCCTACACAATCTTTTCCTCCAATGGTACCATATCTATTATTAATGCAAACATTATCAATAGGACTTCCGATTTATCTACAGAATGGCCGGTGTGTGGTTTTGAATGTGTCAATTATGGCCAGCTCTTTCACTCTTTATCATTCCTACTCTGAACTTCCCTTTGTACTTAAGGAGTCTCACTGATAGCTGAAGCATGTACCTTTATTTAATCTTTTCCCACATAATTGTTTGGTATGTGACTAATAGCTATTTAATTACTGGTAATAAGTGTTCTGCAGTGTACTGCTAACTGTCATTTTTTCAGGGACAGTTCATCCATTTGTTTGACGTGTACACTTTGTCTGGGGGATGGCTGTTTGCCTTTTTCAGGGAGTATTTAGGGAGTTCAGATAACCTTGAATAATCTACTCACCCCTTACACCAAACAGACCGTGCTGGGTTTTGTGTTTGGCATACATGATTTAGCATTCAATCCAATGACATAACATTCAGTAGTGGGTTGGGATATATGTCGCTTTGGATAAAAGCGTCTGCTAAATGCCTAAATGTAATGTAAATGTAAATGTAACATATGCAGTGGGTGGTGTACACAGAAGTGGAGACAGAAAGCGAGAGAAAGTTAAAGAAACACTGAATTGCAAGCAACATTTCTGGTCACCAAACAAAGAACATTGCAACCATGCATAAGTAAGTGTTTGAATATAATATTAAAAGTGGGTTAATTAAATGAAAATGCAAGTTCAGAATGTCAGTTTGTTTTCTACTTTGGATTTTCTGCTTAATAATGCAGGGGAGGTTGTGTCACCAGACAGTTTTTGTTGGTTTCAATTCTCTGCTGAATAAGGGGGCGAAAGGTTGTGTCCATGTGACAGCTAAGCAAAACTGCCTTGTATTTTGACTGAATGCCATCTGTCCACATTACCCTTTTAGATTATTGATTGGAAATCCAAATGAGTACAGTGCTGCCAAAAAGGCAGGCCTCTGTCCAAGCACATTCAAATGAAAATAGCTGTAAGTAAAATGGACAATCACCTCTGACCAGAGCAACAAAGACACTCTGGGTCTCAAGGTCACCAGCAGAAATTTATTTGGGAAAATGAGAGCAGAATGCCACAGTAGCTGACCAAATCATAACACACTGAAGACAGTGCTTTAGTGGAAAGAAAGAAATTACTCTGACAGATGTTATGCCATTTTAATCCAAATATATTCATAGCAATCTACCAACCAGGTCAGGGCTGTAATGTTAGGCTTTTCGTAATAATTGTTATGACGTAGTGAGCAATGCTGCACAATGCAGGGTGTCAAAAGAGAGTAATAGTGACTAAAGGACACGTGGGGTTGTTGAGTCATATTGAATGCTCTAGGGTCAAATTCTCTTAGCTGTGAGTTTGCACATAAACACTTGGGGCCGCAATGACAATCAGTTTATACAACAGTGACAACAAGATATAATTGAGAGAGGAGAAAAGAGGGGACTAGAGGAAAGGAGGGACAAGGTCAGAGGAACACAACGGAAGGGAGAAAAAGTTGAACCGAGAGAATCGTCATTTGTTTTTCTTATTTGCTTCATGTAAATGCTGTTTAGATGGCAGCTATTGTGTCATTGTTATTGTTATGCTTTCTGTAGACGAGTGAAAGATATGGTTTTTAAACCCTTTCTAGGATGAAGATGTGATAGTAGTGATAAGAGTGTAAGAGCCGTAATTTCACATTTAACAGAAATCATCATCCATAGAAGATCTCAAATTTGTAGACAGAGCAGAAAGGGGAACGAGATAGATAGATAACCAGAACGGACACTCAATAGACCTTTTTTTTATGTAGAAAGGAAGCTATTAGAGGACTTTGGCGTCTGATAACTGTTTTTCCTCCTGCTCCTCTTCCTTCATGAGGAAATGGTTTCCAAGACTGACACTCATCTGATTTGAGTCACATTGTTTGTCACGGGCATCAAGTGATAGGAATAAGAATCCATATAGAAAGCTATTAGTTTTCTATTACTGCCAAGCTGGATGGACAGGCTCTCAGTGCTCAGCCGAATCACTGTGTTTAAAGTGTCAGGTTGGTTGAAAGAAGTCTACCTCTGTGGGGGCTCCCCTGCCACTTCCCTAGGGGCTGAGTGGCTGAAATGACCATAAAACTCTGTTGAGCTAGACAGCCTGTAATTTCAGCAGCGAGTGGCGCTTTGCCGAGGTATAATGGAAAGCCAGTGGAAGCCATGAAATTTGCTGCATCCCGGTGTTGGAACACCATTGTCTGAACACTCAGGACACCTCTCTAAACTTTAAATTACTGTTTTTAAGCCATCATTGTCTGAAAGAGCTCTGCATCTAAAAAGAAACAGTGTGCTTGTTCAGTTTCTTTAATCTTCCGTGGTCTGTGCCTTTCCTACAGAAATCTGGCGTTCACATTCTTTGTTAGCGCAAAAGTAAAAGACCCTTTGCCCATAAGAAATAGAAAATGTGGTTCTAAAGGTTGCTTTGTATAGACACAATATAGTTTTTCTCTCTCCTCCTTCTGTTGTATCTTTTTTTGTCATCTGTGGCATGATTGTGGGTACAAGTGCCTTCTTTCACTCAGAACAGGAATGGATGAGAGGGGGCTTTGAGTGAGGAGGACAGGTGTGCAGAGGGATAGGTTTGTATTTGTGTGTGTATGTTCTTTTTGTGTGAATTAACATTATGTACTGTGTATCGCTATTTGAGTGTGTATGTGTTTGTGTTTGTGTGCATCCGTATCAGTCTTAGTAGCCATGGTAGAGCAACCATATGTTCTGTTTTCTGAAGCGTGTTTTTAGATGTGATGTTAGCGGCGTGTCACGTTGAGAAGCTCTCCGGGTGATTTGATAGGAGGGCGGATGGAGATGGAGTTGGAGTAATGAAGTGAGTCTGAGTGGGGTTTGCTCCTGGAGGCCCAAGCCCATCACACCACACTGGCTGCATCTTTGCTGTGGTGAAAGACACGGAGAGACACAGACAGGCAGAGAGACAGGGACAGATTGTAACCTCATCATCACCCCATATTCCCCCTCAGCCAAATCTGCTTGTCTCCGCTCTCTTATTCTCTCTCTTATTCGCAGAGTTGAGATGCAGCATAACAGTAAACATGTTGGTCTTGAACTCATTGCAAAAACAAAATAAATCTCTCTTTGATAGACTGTATTATGTCTCTGAGTTTCCTGAATGACAATGTCTATTACAATAAGCAATAGATTCAGTGTTTGCAGATAAACATGCAGGTTGAATCTCAATATCATTACAATGCATCTCATCTTATCCAATTAATTTAGAGCCTTATGAAAAAGGCGCAAAATTATGAATAACAGATCGAGTAGCACCACTGTAGAACGTAGAAGTTGCAATGCATATTTAAAGACAAGGCAGTATGTAAATTTATGTGACATTAACATTCCACCTGTTTAGGCTACTGTGGCATGCAGTGGTGTGCACCATCAGCACTTTGTTGTTTTTTAATATGAATCTCTTGCTCAGTGCATGAATACAATGCTGCAGATGCATCTGTCAAAGTTTCTCACTCACTACAGTGTAATTTAATGACTAGACAAATAGGCAATAAGTCCTTAAAAATCCTTTACAGTTTTGCTAATTAATATGTGAACGTGAAAATGCATGCAAATGCATAATTTTGTTAAGTATTGTCGTTACTTAAAAATATGTATTTAAAGTTGCAATATCTGAATGTAATTTTAAAAACATGGTGCTAGTTCAGTTTGATTAATCTTCCGTGGTCTTTGCGTTTCCTACAGAAATCTGGCGTTCACATTCTTTGTTAGCGCAAAAGTAAACAGCTAGCCTAACTCTGTCCAAAGGATTAAAAAAATCTGCAGTACCAGCACATCTAAAGCTCACTTATTAACACATTATATGAAAAAGGGTAGCTGTTGAGATTGTTGAGCAATTCCTTTTATTGCACCACTGGCTTGAGATAAAGGCTGGCACTCTTGCTGGTTAAGACTTTACACATTTTCCTTTTGTGAATTGTATTTTGTGGGAAGGCTCTGACATTGCTTTATGGAATTAAATCAGCAAAGAGGATACTGTTCCTGTGGCACAAATTAAGGTACATTTTGTCGCCTTGTCTACATGGTCTGCACAGCAAAAGGATGAGCGAAAAAGAGAAGCACAAGCTGTTATGGGTGTTGTACTTCATTGGTTAAAAGCATAAAGTGTATGGAAGTTTACTTGCTCTGTCAGATTATTGAAAAACCAGGTTAAACATATCTGACTCCAGCGTGGATAGGTTTGTCAGAATGACTTGACTTGAAATTCAATGAAAAAACAAAACCTTCGCCCTTCTCAGCAAAGTGAAAGAGAAACTTTCTGACTAAAACTTTGGCACCAGGGGAAAAAAGTGGGTAACAAAAATACTGTCTCAAAGGAACAATTCTACATTTTGGGAAATACGTTGTATTATATATTGCCAAGACTAAGACAAGAAGATCAATCTCACTCTCATGTCTGTCTGTTAAATATGAAAATACTTACAGGAGATAGTTATCTTAGCTTAGCTTAGCTTGGCTTATCATAAAGACTGGAAATAGGGCTAAACAGCTAGCCTGACTCTGTCCAAAGGATTAAAGAAAATCTGCAATACCAGCACCTCTAAAGCTCACCTATTAACACATTATATCAGAACAAGGCTAGCTGTTTCCAGTCTTAATGCTAAGCTAAGCTGAGCATCTCTGTATTTGGCATGGAAGCGAATGAGGGTATTTCCCAAAATGTTGAACAATTCCTTTAATTGTAAGAAACAAACAATACCAACAGCACTGGCTTGAGATAAAGGCTGGCACTCTTGCTGGCACCCGTATGGTAATTCATTTCTTTATGGTAATTAAAATGTGTCACAATTAATCTGAGAATGATGAATTGCTATTAAAAAAACACCTTTTAAAAAACACTAACAAATGACTGTATAACAGACAGAAGTGAAGGCTATCAGAGCAGCTATCACAAATGATTGAATGAATGAAGTCAACTGTTTTTTATCAGCTACTAAGTTGCCCACAAATTTTCAACCAACTGGATACCAGCCAGAAAAACGTATTCAGTCAACAGCCCTTACTGAACTTGTTTCTGTGCCTATATGTGGATGTGTATGTGTGTGTGTGTGTGTTGGCGTGTGCATGCTTGTTTGTCTTCACTAAGGACAAGACAGCCTGAGGTGCATTACAGTACCTTTGAACTTATAACTGCAAAAAGTGGTCAGACTAGGTCAGAGTGAGTGACTCACAGCCGAGAGAGAGAGACAGAGAGAAAGAGCGAGAAATGTGCAATGGATTGTGATTCATTTAGTGGGCAGCTGTGATGTGAACAGTACAGACAGAGCAACTTTGCACACGCTACTCCCAAAAAAACTTACTTAAGTGGATTAGCAATGCTACCCTGGGGGCCTCCACAGACTTAAAGCTCTTATCACAAACATACACCGAAACAAAACATACTATTTTTATCAGTTCCCTTGGTTTGCAGGGAAAGTGAGTTTGGGAGTCAGTCAAGATGTCCAGGATAAGCATGGAGGTAAAGGCCAAAAGAGGCATATGATATATTTCTCATCCTTGCACAAAATGCATGACCACTGGGTTTATGTCGCATGCTGTGCATGGTGAATAGCTTGTTGGTACTGAGGCGTGAGTGAGACCTAGTTACTATTCAGGACACCTGTGGTAGCAGCCCGGAAACAGAGGTTGCATATATTTTCCCAGTTTAAAGCTGGCCACAATTGGCAGTTGCTGTAGAGTAAAAATTGTGCCAAAGAATTTGGCCCTGCGCTTTAAATGTGTGTAATGTGTTCATCTGTGATGTGCCTGTGACTGAGCCCCTGCCTCTCTTTCTCTGTCTGTGCTTTATGTTTGTTTTGCAGGTCTAGGCTGGCTGATTACATGGTGAACTGCTGGGTGACTCCGCCCGCAGTAAGCACCTGTCCCAACCAAGACAATCACCAAGCCTGCTTGGCCTCCTACGCAAGGCTCATCGGTCAGTACTACCAGTACGAGTCACACTGTGATAGAGTCAGAGTATGTTTGTGTGTGTGAGGGAGAAAACGGGTGAGTGACATGGCAGGAGACATTCAGAAATACACATTTAACTCCAAATCCCACAGTTTTCTTCAAATGGCAGCTACATGGTGAGGTAAAGGGTGATGATTATTTACAGTGTGACAGCAGTTTACTCAATCTTCACCTGTATTATGAGGAGCAGGCAGGGGAGTGAGACTCTCCATTTGGTCCCTCCTGGCCTGATAGCTCCCCCAGCACACTGGACATCAGTTCACAACTGCAAGTAATTAAAGAGTAGAGGCACAGAGAGAGTGTTTGCTTAATTAAAACTATTGATGGCCATCTGTTTGCTCATAGTAAATGTTGCTCAAACAATGTACAGGGACTAGCACATGGATATTTTTCAATCACAGCCAACTTTTGATAGCAGCACCTTGTTGATGCTGCAGTGGCACAACCAAGCTCACAAAGAGTTCCAAATGCATATTTACATGAAACAACTTTTTTTCTGCATTGTGGTTGCTGAAGTATCCATATTTCAGTATCACTCACTTCTTCCTGTGTCATACATTGTGCAGTATGAAGTGATAATATGACATATGCCATAATTCTTCCTGGATATCCCTGGAAAATGCTACACAAAGTGCACCTAACACCCCTGACTCCAGCTGAAAGCATCGACACAGCGAGACATTTAAAAAGTAAATTGTTTTGGAACAGCAGTGCTATATTAAAACAGCACACACACTTCCTAAAGCACCTACTTTGCAAAATATTCATAACATAATGTCCTCTTTACATTTAAAATAAAGCATTAGAGAAAACTGAAACAATGCAATCCCATTCCTAGGACTAACATCTGGTTGTCCATTTTATATACTATTTTCAATAAATGTAGTCCATTATTGTCCATTAGTGACCTATAACAGTTTGTCCTATTGTTTGTATCTGTGTGTTTGTTTCTGTGTTTGTATGTGGATGCCCTTACAGGGACAGACATGACTCCCAACTATGTCGACAGCAGCTTCTCCAACTGGACCATCTCCCCTTGGTGCACCTGTAAGGGCAGTGGAAACCAAGAAGAGGAATGTATGAACTTCCTGCGGTACTTCTCCGATAACACATGCCTAAGTGAGCCATCCCGACACACGGATACTCCATGCATCTGAAATGTGTTTTGTAACTGATAGGGGTCCAACAGTCATGTAATATTGATAAGAGCACAATCATGTGATGTGGTAGTTACTCTTGCTGCCATGTAAGAGTAGAGTGAACCATGAACTTCAATCTAATGAAACTTTAATGGTTTCATGTCAGATTGAACAGTTTTTCAATGTCAAGCTTTTCAGTGAGAGTGGAGGAGTGAGGAGGTGAAAGGTGGTGGACGGTTGAATGTAGAAATATTGAGGGGTGAGGCCAGATACTCTTCAGACATTTTAATTAATTAATTTTATTAAATATTAGACAAAGAAGAATTATTTATTTTATTTATGGTTATGACAAAAAAAAAAGAAATAAAGCCCGGGAGGGTTAAGTTAAAATGTCTGGATGACTAGATGAAAATATGTCTGCTACATAGTTTTGATACAACTTATCAAATGACACCCCTTTGCCCACTGATGAAGTTGAAATTAAATGTTCTTAGTTTTTCAGAAACTAGTCATTTCTTATAACTTCTCATTCCTCCAGTTGGGCAAGATCTGCTCAGACTTAAATGTAAAAGAAACCATTTGCATGTCATTTTCAGATTGAATCTGAGAGCGTTAAAGGGCTTATCCTTTACAGGAGGAAAATGTCATTAAAAAAACTGATGTAGCGCAAATGAAATAATGGCAGAAGCTAAAATACATATCATCTGTACATCGAATGTATAACACACAGGGTGCAGCATGACAGAGTGGTTACCACAAACATCCTTACAGTATGCTTTTTTTCACTTAGAAGTGAAATATAGCAAGCTCCTTCCTTGCTATGGCGGAGCGAGCCGTGTCATCAGCGCTACAAGACACCATTGCCTTTAACATGTTCCATTGTGTGGATAATGCTTTCAGACCATTTCAATAGATTGCTGGGGTACCATTTTAGCTGAGTGTGCAGGATGAGGGATGAGGCCGGGAGCTGAGGAGGCGTCTTGAAAAATAACACAAAATGCAGCATCTCCTCTCTGCAGTCGAGGGGAACAGGCGATAAACTTCCACACACCAGAGAGAAGAATATACACAAAAACACAATCATTATACAGTACTATACATACTTATATACAGCAGGTGATTTGAGGGGGGATTCCATCCCCCTTGTTAGCAAAATAACCAAAATACATTGTTAGCTTGCCCCCCATCCCCCAGTAGCAGATAGAGTGCAGGGGCAAAGGGGTTGTTTAGTTGATTATGTTAGTCTAGTCTGCCTGACTCATTGATCCTTCATCTCACTGAGGTTTGTGCAAGTTAGAATCAATAGCTCTAAAATATCAGTAGTGTAACTGCTGTGTATTGATAAGTCTGTGGTGTTGTCCGTGGTGCTGAAGTAACATACAGATTTGTAATTGCACCTTTTTCTCTCAGTCCCACCACTCAGTAAGTACTGTCCTGGATCTGTAATATTCTGTAAACTAAATACTATAAATACTCAATTCTATACTATACTGTAGCCTATATACTCTACAGAGTAGTGTCACGTCTAGTCTAAATGTTTGGTGTAACCTTGGAGTGGAGCAGGTAATGCGACTGAGGAAATAAACCTGCTCTGACCGCACCACGCTCAGTTGCTACAGTTATGTAATTCGAGGTAAGTTTATACAAAACTATGGAGTGTTTTAAAAAATAATCACTAGTAGGGGCAGAGGGTGCTTCCATTGTGCCAACCCCCTTGTTAGAAATGAACACATCCCATACTGCATATATACATATACTGTTAATACAATTTACAGTGTAAATATACATATATACATAGTATAATGTATATACATATACTGTATACTATGTATATATATATATATTGTACTGTTTATATTACATTGATCCACCAACTAAAGCACATTGAAACTGAAAACAATGCGTTAGATAAATCATTCATTATCCACACTCTCTTCCCCACTCCCTCCTTACAACACCAAGCAAATTAATAGTCTAACAGAAGAAAGGTTTCAGTAGTTAGTCAAATGTGTGTGGAGACCAACGGAAAACATCCCAGCTGAAAGGGTGTTATAATTATAGTCCAAACATAGCTTGAACCTGGATTCTCCTATACCCTGTGTCTCTGTTCCTCTTGTTCTCTCCTCCCTTATCTTACTCCATCTGTCCCTGCAGGTAGGGCAATGCATGTTATGTCCAGAGGTTAAAGGAAAACTTATCAGAGTCATTAAAAATTTGAATTGCTATTGGCAATGAGCTTAATCACTCAGTGGAACATTTGGGTGCAGTAAAACATCCTGTGTGGAGACCCTCCAGCCAACTAGTTTGATTTAAGACTTTATTCTCCCATCTTACAGCATCTGTAGGGGGATAGCTAGCTGTAGCTGACCCTGACAAACAGATGCGTAACTTCACATGTCTCAGCAGTACTTCACTAGCTCTTCACTGCTAGTATTAAAGTTGTTAGGCTTCACTGGTGAACTCTGTTCCTCTCTGTCGAACAGAAAGAGAAACATTTAGGCTGCTTTTGCATGTGTTAAATGTGCAGGTGTGTGTGTGTGTGTGTGCCTTTGTGTGTGTTTTGCTGTACATTATTTATACGTGTGTGTGCAACACTGTGTGGGTGGACAGAGGATGTGACAGACAAATCTATGTTGCCATGCATCGGGAGTACTAAGGACTGTGTGTGTGTGTCCATCTGATTATGCATCTGTGTTCCACAACTATTCCATTTGTCACTTGTGTGGTGGTGAAATGCCATTTCTCTTTTGTTTGGGAATATTTTGAATTTGATCAGTCCCATAAATCTATTCAAAGTCATCTCTGCATGCTGACCTTATAATGGAGGTGGTTGCCAAGCAATTACATGCCTTGTCTTTTCTCTGGCTGAACAAAGAGAAACAAGCCTCGTGTTTTAAACGGATGAGCAGTGAAAAGGTACTCAGCCCCTGTTTTACCATATCTAGCTGAAAAGCTGACTGAACAGGGATTTATCACATTTTTGCAGAGACTCGCACATGCACTTAGACACAAAATTACACACATGCATACAGTACATCAGCAGGCGGATACACAAGCACTCATATGCATTCATAGACTGGTGTCCTTTGTTTGAGCTGATTGATTTGCTACTTTTAAAAGATTCAATTTCTGAGTGTACAACTGGCGGCAAACAAATTGGGGTTCATCATCTCAAGTGCAGACATTGTGCCACTATTTGGACAGCTCATTGCAATTTGAGAACGGCTGTTGCAACATAGAATGTTTTTTTGTAATGAGTTGAGGACATGAACGAAAGTTGTTTGTATTTGTTAAATGTGTCCATTGTGTATCTGAAGGATTCTTTACAGAATGATAATTGCCAGCTAAATTGACAGCATATACAGTCTTGGTATTTTGTAAGGCTCCCCAGTGACAGATTTCACAAACAAATCACTGATTTCTGTTTTTGATCAATTTGGTCTACAACTCTCAAGCTTACTGATGAAACAAAAAGACTGACTCTGCGTACTCTTTTTGCTCCTTCCTTCCTCAATCCCACTCCACCCTCCCTCATTCCCTGGGTTGCCAAAGATTGGGCAGGGGACCAAGAAGTTGTCTGTCTGCTAGCTGGCTTCTTGCGGGGATGGCAGTCAAAAACAAATGACTTTATATCTGTGTCCCTGCAGGGAATGCCATTCAGGCCTTCGGTTATGGGATAGACAACATGCAGAACAAAAATGTGTCTGTCCCAGTGCCCTCAGCGGTGACGAAGATGGGGTCAGATTGGTCGACAGGCACCTCAGAACCTTCTTTTGTTACCATCCCTAAGGTAATAGGTTTGCATTGATTGTTTCATTAATTGGGATATTACAAATGTAAAATGTATGCAAAATGTAATGCAGAGTCATTATTTACTGCCTGCTTGTTAATCATGGGTATTAAACCTGAAGTCTGTCACATCATATATGTTGGTATATATAGGTCTCATCATTGTGTGAAATTAAAACAGGAGTAATTTTTGTTGTTGTTGCTGTTGCAGAACAAATACATCCATACATTTTCAGCAGTTTCCAGCAACTTCTTTACATAAATTTGTTCAAATGGACCTATTACAAGAATAACCACAAAATACTCCTCCACTCTGCTTCCATGAAAGGAGGATTTTGTACAGAGGCAAAATCATAAAGCTCAACACGCTGCACCATTCACAGTCACATCACATTCAATCTCTATGCTTGTTAAAGCAATTGGCACATCAGAACAGACGCTTTATGATAAGACAGTTTATGCTACACCCAAGATGATGACATTTGGTTGAAACATTATATTTCTCTCTCACACAATTAAATTGTGAAAGAAATGGGAGGTGGGGGCTTTAATCTGGATTAGAGGTTCTAAAATACTGGCCCAGGGCCTGTTCTTAGCTGAATGCCGTCTACTCTGAAGACTGCAGTCAACTCGGCTATAACTGGGTTCACCGTCTGGACCAGAAAAACATCACTCTTTGCTGTGCTGCAAGAATGCATGTGTGTTTGTCTTTTAATAGAACTTTACTTCATTTTCTCGTCAAATAAAATGTAAAAATGGCAGAACCACATTGTCCGCCAGTGACTCCCTCCCTTTCTCTGTCTCTCTTGAACAGGACACAAATATTTCAGAAAGGTTTTTCTTTTTCCTGTTCCTTTCTTTTTTTTAATCTAGCTTTTGCGTATGATTAGTTTTTGCAATGAAATATTGTTCTGTTTTACAGATGTATTTTAGATGGGCTGTGTAGCCTTCTGGTGTAAGACTAATGATGTTTTTCACCTTTGCAGGGGACCTAGTTACCAAGCTTGGCTTATATTAGATACTGTAGTATAAAACCCTACTTTGTAAAACTGTCTGCAGCTGCTGCTATTGCAGTTGATATTATTGTTAATGTCATTTTTCAGTGACTATTACAGATATACATAAGATCCAAGCAGCGTGCAGTGTTTATGAATGCAAATTTGCATGCTGAATGAATGACTCCCATTAAGACATCTATTTTGAGTAATTCCAGGGGCTTTCACACCCATTAAATGGTCACACTGCACCCGAGTCAAGCAGTATTGTCCTTTACGCAGAAACCCTCATTGTTGTAAAGACAGTGAATTAAAACCTTAAAAATTTTACAAAGTGGAGAATTAATGAACAAGCACCACTGATAACAATAACAGTGAGTATGTTTAGGAATGGTGTTGGAGAGAGAGAGAGAGAGAGAGAGAGAAAGAGAAAGAGAGAGAGAGGATGGTAGAATTGCTTTCTCCAAAGGTTCTGTGTGTGTATGTCAGTATTGATGCACCGCTCTGTGCCTGTCTCACTGCAGCATGGTGTTTAATTTATTGTAAAAATGGTAATTAGGAAACAATAAGACGTGTGATTACTCAAGCAGGAAGTTTATAATTAGAGAGGGAGCTGGTAGGGACATTTTGGGCCGCCCTGCATTCTCAGACAACTATGCCTGGCAATTAAAACTTGTCAAACTTCCCTGGCAGATAAATTGGGGGAGTGTTGTTATGGTATGAGTCCCTTTGGCAGAAGACTCTCTGTCCAAGGCTGTAAATCTCACCACAGCCAGCGTGGATCCCGTAGTAGCACGCACACCCGTGCATGCACACATGTGTACAAATAGTCTGGGTAACAGAATACATTAGATTTTTGATGGATGGATGGACGACAAATGACCATGACACCAAAGGATAATGTATAATCTGAAGCAAAGTCAGGGAAGAGGGAGCATAGGAGAATCTGAGATCTGTGACTAAGCATGTTCATGTCAGTCCTACAGCTCACTTATAGTGTATAGAATATTTTTTGCTAATTTAGATACATAATTATTAAAAATGTCACTGGCAGTGGTTGTGGGCTTTACTCCATGCTCAGTAAGTAAACATGTGGGCTGAAGCTTGGTCCTTTGGGCATTGTATGTCAGAGGGAGTAGCCATTCCTGCTTTGGTTATGTGGAGAAAAACAATAGTTTTCCCCATATACTAACATGGTTCTGAAGGGTTTGATGAAGGAAACTGTAAACTCCCAATTATGTCTTTGTTTTATTCCCAGGGTTGGTGTGGGTCTCACAGACAAAATGGCTTTTGTGTGTCATATAATATTATCCTGATTTGAATTGTCCTTACATAACAGTTCAGTTGTTCAATTGTTGAACATTTATGTTGCAGTTTAATTTTCAATGTAACATAAACCAACCCCCCACACCCGCCAGCTTATAATCATTTGAGAAGCTGGTGTTGTCTGTGTTCCTATGTAACACTGTCATGTTTTGATTTTCAGCTCAATTGAATGGAATTGATTGTGGACAGAAACTACATAACACAGGGTTACTCGATAACTAGCTTTCCGAAGTGCAGTCCCCAATGCACTGTAAATCTGATCAATGATGAAAACACTGTCTACATGTGTAGTTGACCGGTCAATGACGTGTTCAATGAAATACTTGTGAATGATTTCCATCCTCTCTTTCTCTCTCTCTCTCTCTCTCTCTCTCTCTCTCTCTCTCTCTCTCTTTGTGCATGTGTTAAAGCATGAGTAAAAGATTGCGTGTCTTGACATTGTCTGTATTCCGTCACGGTGCATGCATGTGTATGCATGTGTTCATGCTTTTAAGTCGTGTGTTTATGTGTGTGTGTGTGTTCCTTCTCACAAGCATGAGTGTATGTGTGGAAACTGGCTGCAGCCAGAGAGCTGGACTCTTGTCAACAGGCTGCTGCCACACATCACTGCCCTTGCTAATTAATTGGCTTTTAGTCGCGGATGTATTTGGTGCATTGTCAAGCTACCCATAGCTTTATTTTTTTCTCTACCTTTTTTTGGCAACTGTCATTTAACCATTTCTTTGTGCGAGTGTGAACACACAAGCCCAGATACTGTGATAACTGCAGCTATTTTGGATACACAGCCTTTCTCTCCATTGCTCTCCCTTCTTCCTTTTACAGAAAAAAGCCTGTCCTGTTAATATAATTCAAAACTATTTTCTTGTTTCATTATTATTTTTCTTTTTCTTTTTCATGTTGCCATGTTCTGTTTGAAGATGAGGTGCTGATAGATAACATCTGAGTAGATGTTTTTTTCTGTGTACAGGGAAATGGACCAAAGTGCAATCTCAGCAAAGGTTACATTGGTGAAAATGAGTTAAGGGGATGGTGGTGGTGGTGGTGGTGGAGGAGGAAGAGGAGGAGGAGGAGAAGAAAATGTTTCATGTTCCTTATGATGTGCCTCTGTATTGCTGTGCTAGACTGAAAATGGTGCCTCCGCAAATTGAGCGAGACTACTTTAACTTGAAGGCAAATGGTTATGCTTTGTGTTAGAAGAATCTGAGAAAATTGAAAAAGTATTCAAAATGCTAACAATTTTATGGAAAAGCACATAATAAGGCCATTGTAGTGTTGATATATCCGTGGAACTCTGGAGGCCATAGCGTTTAATATCTGGACTGATGTGTTCCCACTGCTCTCTGCCATAATATGAACAGTGCTGTAAATTGCGTGGCTTTCTCTCAGTTTGCACATTGGACATAACTTTATCTTCTCTTGCGCATAAGAATAAACGTTGTAGTTTTGAGCGCGCACAGTCAAACTGCATACAGGGGGTCTTGCAAGTGTTTTGTTCGGCCTCTACTTGCTGTAATTTATTCCTTATGAAATATTGAAAGAAATCCACAGCTGCTGTTGGCTTCTGTAGTGTGTGTTTGGCTTCGTAACATGTTTTTCTTGTAAATAAAGTCTGTAATGATAGCTTTAAAAACAGTTTAGAGACTTGCTGGCACAACCTAAAAGAGTTTAAGAAAAAAGAAAAAGTCCTCACAAGGAGCTTTCCTTTGTTGCCAACTTGTTTAAGAAGCAGAGAGCATACTAAGCAGCAGGGGCTTGAAATATACTTCACATATCAAAACATTTGGTGGATCAAACACTTAATGTTCGTGCCAAAGTGGGTCTGCCATGGATACACGTAATTTCTCACTCTTACTCCGACTTTCTGACTCTTGTTTTCTCCTCAGCTCTGACCCTGTCCTGTCTCACCTCCCTCCCGTCTCCACCTCCTCCTCCTTTTACTCATCAAATGCCAGAACAAGAAAGCAGCACGAGTGTCTGAGTCATGTCTAACCTTTACACATCTCTCTTCCTCTGTGTGTCCCTCTATCTGCCCAGTATCCTGAACCAAGAGACGGTGACCTGGGCAAAACCCGAGGCCTGCCAGAGGATCACTCTGCTTGTCTGTGTGCCAATGTCTGGGCTCTGCTTCCCAGCCTGGCTTTGGCTCTGGTCCTGGCCCAGCATGCCTTATAGAAGCGCCAGGAGGAGGAAAAAAGAGGTCATCCACCCACAAGCTGATCCCAAAAGCAGAAGGTGTTATTTCTGAGACTGATATTAAGAAGGCTGAATCTCTGGGCAGTTGGCATAAATGTCATTTATGAAAGAAAGAAAAAAACAAAAAGAGGAAAGTATTGAAAATGGAAAATATTGAAATTTTAAAGTTGTGAATTTCTTGTTCATTTGATGTATTGTTAGGGCGGACCACAACTGTGATGAAGCATGTGGTTTTTAAAGGGACCCTTGGTAGGAGAGGCCATGAAGGTCATTCTCTGGGCATGACTCTCCCTCTGACTGAGACACCAAAAAGCCAAAAGACTGAAGCTGATCATGTCAAAGACTTATGAACTTTTCTCACCAAGGGAGGGAGAGAGGGAATGGACAACATAATTAAAAGAACAAAGGATTGACAGAAAAGAAATTGTTGCAGAGAGAAAGGGAATGAGCAAGATGGTAGAGTGAGAGTGAAAAGATAGAGAGAAAGAGACATTTCTGCTATCTGTCACACTTTTTTTGTCTTGAATTGGTTCTTGACTTAATCTTCTCTTGGATGAACAGACCACAAATTTAGGGGCGGGGACGGGGGATGATTACATTCTGTCTCTTTAACACAAGTGTAAACTCTAAAATGTAAAGCCTACTCAGTGTGCTAAGTGTTGGTATAGTATTCGTGACCATAATCAATCTACCGTACAGCTCTTTCATTTGGGTGATACAGTAAACTTTTTCAGCAGGCGGCAAAAAGAACTAAAGTTGGCGACGTTACCTTTGGTCATTTGAGATGTTGTTGTTGATGACTGTAGGTGTGCGCCATAAGTCCACCTGCACATCTGTATATTTCTGTCTCTATGTATAAAAACAATTCTTTTCTTTCATTCAACTGAATCAATCTACAGTACCGTGAATGGACATTACTGTAATCTGAGATGGCTCTGTATTGAATATTGGTACTAATGGAAGGCCTTCATTATCTGCGTTTATATTTGTCTATAAAGGTTTGATGACAAAGAATGTATACAGGGATGAGATTAAACGAGCTCAAACTGCTTGGAAAGCCATAACCTGTGTGTGAGTATCATACTGTGATCACTGAGTGTGTGTGTGGACAATTAATATAATGTGTGTGTGCTTTCATGTTTACATACAGGAGAAAAGTAGCTTATAAGGAGCAGTTTAAATTGCCAGTGTGGTGGGTTCATTCTGCCCCCTCAGAGCACAGAGGTCATGATGCATAGTGTAATTAACTGCAGGGTTTTTTTTAGAGTAAGGACAGCCATTGGCTTTGAGAGTGCTTTCTGACCAAGCCTTTTAATTCTATTGTTCCTCTTTTCATAGAATATTTTAAAGTTCCCATACTGTAGGAATTCAAATATGTCCAAATAAAAAGCATAAAGACTGGAAACAGTGGGACACAGCTCGTGTGGCTCTGTCTAAATGTATCAAAATTGGTTTACCAGGACCTTTAAAACTCACTAATTAACAGGTAATAAATAGCTTGTTTGTTAAGTCTGTACAAAAACTAAAGTGTAAAATGATACGTTGTGACTTTTTGGGTGTTATTTACTGGACAGAGCCCCTGTTTCTATTCTTTGCGCTAAGCTAGCTTCATATTTAGTGTACATGCATGAAAGAGGTGTCAATCTTTCATCTGCATCTCGGTAAGAAAGTATCAGTTTTATATCAACTTTTGAAACAAATGTACCTCTTAAAGGATCAGTTCAGATTTTCTTGAATAATTTGAATACTCAAAGGCCTCATATGTACATTGACAAAGTTATTTGCTGTAATCATTTGTCCTGTGATGTGATCCCTTCATTGTGTGACTCTATTGTAAGAAATGGGTGGTGAACACACAGTGCTTGTTCCATTCCAAAGTTCAGTTACAGCTAATCAGCAGCAGAAACCTTTGTAGTTAGCCTTATATAGTGGGGATCTTTCAAAGTTAATCCCACTATGTGTTACTATCCTTCTCTGTAGCTTAGTGAGTAAATGCAGTCACAACACAGAGAAACAAAAAGGGAATTTCAGGGTCAAAAGATAATTTTGGAAGATTTTGGCACAACGCATGGACTGTAGATAGCGACCAATAACATTTTCAATGTAGTTATGGGCAAGTGAGTGTGATATTATACATTTTAACCTATCCTTTAAAAAACCTAACCGTCTCACTGAAAATAATTCCACATGGGCACATTTGCAGCATTTCGACTGGAAAGTCTCCAGTGGGAAGATTTCACTATTTTAAACTAGAGGAGCTGATGTCTTCAGGCAATCAGCAGTGTCCACTACTTCAAAGTCACTCAATGTCACTACTGAACCACAGTTATTTGCAAAATATCTTGAAGAACATTATATGTGTTCTGTACTATAGTATATTTCCATACAAGTACAGGCAGACTGAATAATATTGGGCCTTTATTTTAGATTTGTTTTAGAATATATCACTATGTTCATACACTAGGAATATTATTTTACCCATGATGTATTACTTTTCTTTTCGAAACATACACAATGTGACGCGCTGAAAAAATATTCAAACTTTTACTGGCATGTTTGAAAATGAAAGCTGTGTTTTTGTATGTTTATGCATACATCATTTTTTTCCCTTGCAGTGAATGAATGTTGACTGTTACTGACACACAGTCAGTAAAATGTTTATGTCTTCAGGCAGCACATTGAATATAATGTGCTACATAAATGCATGCTACTGAACCAAACAGCTCTATGTTACCAGCTGATTTAGAAAAAGGTTTACAATCTGTCACGGGAAGAGATGTAAAATTAAACTCTGCTCAATATGTTGTTGTTAACTGTGGTTGGACCATATACAGTTTGGTCAGGTCTGGCAGAAATTACAGTGATTTCCTCAACTGGTGGGTTTACTGCTCTGGGCTTCTGAGAATATAAAATGTCAAACACTTGAATATAAGATGTATACTTTTTCACTGTGAGTTCCACATTCAACACAGTGACACCGTGTTTGATGTTTTGTCTCGGCCTTGTTATCATTGTGGATGTCAAAAGATATGGTGACTCTATGAGGGACAAAGTACAAACAGTTCCATTTTAGGGATTTTTCGCCACTCTCACAACAAATAAACACACATTTGTAACGTCAGTCATCATTTCAAACTACCAAGGTATTTTAAAAGATAAAATGATACAGAAGACATAAGTAATTTGTGCTTGATGTCAGAAGTATGTCTACAACCGGCTCACATCTGAAGCTTCAGATCAGCATATCAGATATTGTTTCTGGCAAGGCTGCAGTCCCTTTGAATTATAATGTACCCCTGTAAAAGTTTACAAGCAGCTTTAAATTTCTCTAAAGGTAAAGAATTCATGGTTTAGATATATGGATGTCTAACAAAAAAAAAGAAAAGAAAATAGGACTGCAAAAGTGTTACATTTAAACAATTCTACCTTATTTTCTATCTGAAACTCGAAAATCAAAAACATTAACAGTAAAAGTCACGCTTGGTGTTTGCAAATCAAAAAAGCATCTTACATCAACGTTAAACAATTTCAGAGGGAGAAATCCAGTGAAGATGAAGCAGAGCTGCCAGTTCTCCGGCAAGAACAGCCCCAGTAGTCTATAATGCAATACAGCCATAATATAGTACAGAGCCCATCACAGACAGTGCTTAACATTTGTTCTCCAACACAGACATGGGTCCTTTTTATAGCATGAAAACCTTAATATGTACAGTATATATGCTTACATTTTCATATTGAATTACAAATATTGTATATTTGGGTCTACTATGGCAAAATGTTTTACCTGCAGTCACTTACACCTCTATATATTTTACACTGTGCCTGAATAATTTAGAGCTCAGCAGAGTCTACAGCAGGATTATTACTGGAAAATGGTAAAATGCAAACAGACTGCAGCATTTGTGCCGGGATGATAACAAGAATCTGGTGATGTTACTGTGAGTGGTCACTGACTGACACTTCATGTGTAACCCTTTTGACAAGATAAAATGTTTTTGGGGGGCTTTTACCCCATGTGTGGAACCAATCATGCCTCGGCAGCGTGCCATAAATCATAACGTTTACATGTTAGCAGTATATTTGGTCCAGTAAATGCAACTTGAAAGTGAACTTCTGCCCTGCTGTGCATATTTCTGCTCTATCAGAAAATTTACAGCTAAAAGCTCTCTGGGCTTCCTGTTTACACAGCTGTCACCACAACAATGCTGTCTATACCTCCCTGCCTATTAATCAAACTTTGATTTGGTCAGTTTGTTGCTTACTTTTCAGAAAAAAATGATGACGCACTGTTAGTGATTATATAGTCAACTTCCCATAAAGGTGATCAAAACTGGCAGATAAATTAAGGGTTTTGACATGTAGAAAATGCAAATAAACTGATCAAAATTCAAACCTCCCCTCTCTTCATTTTACCCTCCCTGGAGTGGGTCTGAGTTTGGGGTGAAAAAGACAGCAGATCAGCAGTTCTTACACAGCTTAAAAGAATGTATATGCAGGAGACCTACACAACACACAGCACAATTTAGAAATGTATCTGGGATTTTATGGCAGAGCGGTGCAGGAGCGCAGCTATGGGACAGCTTGAAAAGAGGCAGAATTAAGTGCTTTTATAGGGGAAAAAAGTGAACACTGGCAGCCAAAATGATATGGTTATCTGTGTGCACGACCATAATTTAAGCTACTGAGACAGAAATGCGTACATGTCACTGTGCGTGTAGAACAAAGTGCTCCGCTGCACAACTTTAAAGCGCAAACCAATTGCAGAGTAGTGGGCGCTCCTTTTGTCCCAGTGTCCTTTCGGTGCTGTGAACACAGAACATGTGTTCACGCTTGTCCCTGAGTGTGAATGCATGTGTACACAAGGCTGTGTATATGTGCATATGATTTGGAAGGAGTAAAAAAAATCTTGAAACAGGAAATTTGCAAGGAGAGCAATTTTCCTTTTTTTTCAAAAGGAATCCTTGTGGAGTCCAGTTTGTTTCTTCTCTTTATAGACAGGTAGAAGAGGAGAAGCAAGCAGGTAGCGGAGGGTTTTTGGGGCCACGGGAATAAGAAAGCGGCAGGTAGCTGTACATTTCACAGTTGATTAATGAGTCAGTGGGATGATGTCTCTTATCAACACTCTGCACATGGCGGAGAGAGAAGAAAGGTTTACTGGGGCTAGGAATGCTCCAATCACAGACGGCTCCCATTGCCGTCCCATTATTCCTTTCTGTGCTCACCCACCTGTTTTTATGGGACTCTCTTTCTCTTCTCCACAGTAGTTTGTAGCTGATGCAATTGGACCCTTTACCCTGTGTTAGGTAAGGTGCCAATGAGTTTTGTCTGAAAAATATGTGATACATCTGCTACTGTGGAGTTCACAGTGTGTATCACGGTCTTTGTTTGGAGATTACCACAGGAACTGATGTAAAGGCTTGTAATGAGTTGTTAATGTGGCTTATGTCATCATGCAAGAAAAAAGTATAGTAGGCTGCCTGCTGACAGCCGAAAAAGATCCGGCAGTAAAATATTTGGTAATAGTTACAGATGTGCTTGAAAATATGTCACTTTCACGCTTGACAGAAGTGGATGTTTGATATAAACTCCTGTTTATCAAGTTTGATACGCAGCCTAGATGTGTTGATTTGTGATAAATATGTATGGCATGCACTAATGGGTCTCAAAACCACTGAGATATGAGCTGAGGATGATAGTTCTTTCAAAGCCTGGGCAGAAAAGTCCCAGCCACAGCATGTATCCATGGCACTGTAATACACTGTGAAAATAAATTGTAGGGGGGGGAAATGAGAAAAGAAAGAGCAGCAAACAAATATATATTTAAAGTAATAGTGCTCATATTGTTGTGGGTAGTATATATCCTTGTGAGATTAAATATTTCTCACAAATGTTTGGATGTCTTTGCCACAAGAAGTAAGACGAAGTAGAAGTAGAAGAAGTGTTTTTTGGTGGTTTCATTTGTTCCACTAAAGGTGTTAGTATGTCAAAGTAATGTAAGAAATCCTTTCTGGCTGATCGATTTGCGATACGATATTAAATGATTAGAGAGGCACATGCAACACCAGTGAGTCTCCCTGGATGGACTGCAGTACTTCTGTTGTTGTCAAAAATGCTCTGCTTTTTTTTAGATAAATCAGAAAAGACAGAGATGGGAAACACAAGAAAGATGGATGTGAAAGCAGATCTGGTGGGTTAAACCTCAACACATCACAGTAACACTGTCTTGGTTATGACACCTGTTTCTTGTCTCTAAAGTTTGCATATTGTTTTGCTGTAGGAGAATAAATAACAACTGACACAAGAGAAAATCCACAGTCTTAACCAGGCAACTTGGGATGCCCTTGTTAGATTAACATTGCTACTTTAGCTGATATAGCAGGTGTTTTTAAATAGCAAGATCTTGCTTATTAGAATATTTGTGATGCATTTTGTGAATTTCAGCATGTACTTTCATTAAATGCATTTAAACACACATTAAATAAAACAAAGGTTGGCAAAAGCAGTACCCAAGTGGTGGCAGTTCCAGATGGCAGTGAGAGGTAACTGAAAAACTTCAGTACCCTGCATTCATGCAACCCAAGTGGTGGCTGTACACAAATATGTCTTCCTCTCCAGTGGATTCCCTGCATGACAAGACAAATTTGATCAATATAAATGAAACATTTGCAGCGTGACCTTTGTAGTTTTTTAACATGATATAATAGCAAGGCTGAAAAACTTTTATATGTGAATTTATTTGTCTAATCTACCCCGTGTCATGTCATTTCTGAGAAATATTTTATTAAAGAAATTCTTAAAGAAAAGCCAAATTCTTTCAGTAAAAGCAAATGTTAGATACATTTGAAACATTTAAGAGTTCTTCAGACTCTCTATTACTTCATCTGACAAAAACATTCAAGAGGAATAACATCTTTGCAGAACACTTCTGTCCTTTCTGTCTATTCAGTGTACAGTGAAGTTGGTTTAGCTTTCACAAGACTGTTGCACACATGAGCCCAAGTATACCGTTTTTGTTATAGTGAGATTCAGCAAAATGCTATTACCGGTGGAGTATCAATTATTTGTCAGTATAGACCATTATAAATATGATGAAGAGTTTAGATGTTTTAGAAGTGAGGGATGACAAAACCTTTAATTGAAAAGAGTCAATCTAATTTTATGTAGACACACAGTAAATGAGAAGAACACATGCATATTGATGTTTTTAAAGAACAAAAAAGGCTTTATTTTTCCATTAAAAGATTCTGTTAATTGTTCAACTGTCTCTGTAGCTGCTATGTAAGAAATGAGGTTACTTATAACACGTTGTTTGACAAGTGAAAATTGTTTCAGTGAAGAGTAGAGAAACACAGAGACAGAGAGAGAGACAGTAATTGGAAATCAAAACAAGGGCCATATATCTTTTTAAGCAAACATCTTCGTTGTCTGGCGAAGGGAGTGGACAGCAGTATTGAACCAGACCACTTGAGATGTAATTCCTTGCTCCATTGAAGAAAGACTGGACATTTCTATTGTCAAGACTAAAAAAAGTGAAGGTGAAAGAAAGAGAGGAGGACAGAGAGAATAAAAAAGGCATCAGCAAGAACAAAGAGGCATTGGAGAGAATGCAGGAAGGCGTTAGAAGAGGTCTCAAGCTAGTGGAACTGTAAAACAATCCGATATAGATTCTGCCATGGCTGTACGACTTTGACTGCGTCATGCTCACCCTCCTGCCTCTCACATGAGGGGTGGTTATTGATGGAGCCGTCATATCCAGGCCGAACATCTGTAATGAAATTCTACTCCTCTTATTGGATTTGACGATGGGATCTCTGTCTCTTGCACAGCTGTAGTCTGGCCTTTATTGTGCCCGTGGATGGCACATATATATATTTATATACATACACAATACACAGTACACAGCACTATATGGAGTTCTGTGTGTGGGGATTATATTGCTGCTCAACACTCAACACAACATAGGTATTGTTTACCCTCTCTAGATTGGTCTGTCAACAGTGCATTTTTACTGTATTTTAATAGAGTTTTTTTCTTAGAAAAATGTTGGCAATTGAATCAGGAGTTAAATTTGTGTTTATGCTTTTTGAAAACATATTATTCTTACAAAAGGTGAAGACAGAATGCAAACATAATGGACACAGGCTCCAAAAGAAAAAAAAGCAGGAGTGGAAACTGGAACTAGAGTTGGTATCAGCAATGGCTGCAGGCGGCATGCAACAATAGGTGTTTGGGAAGAAAAGTTCTGCAAGTGGCATTATGGGGGGAGAGCAGGAATGCAATTCTAATAGAATGAAAGAGAGTAGAATAGAAGATATTTGAACAGAATAGAATAAAAGAAATGCTATAATGCAAAGCAAATTTATGAATAATTTATCTGTACTGCACTAGAATGGAATCTGAATATTACAGTGGACTTCATGGTCCATGAAGAGCTGTCGTGGCCACGGGAGAAGCTTTCATCCAAATTTCCAAAGGGAGGAAAAACGAAAGGCAAGAGAGCAAGAAAGAGGGACAGCACAAACAGAGCGAGGAGACAGAGTATAAAATTCACATGACAGGTCTCGTTATCTTGAATGCAAATGCTGGCTGTGTGTTTGCTGGAGTGACACATTGGTTCTTTTATTGATAAATTGAGGACCGCTATGCTATGATGCTACCAATATACTTTGCAGGGGCCTGGGTAAAGGACCCACTCTAAAGGCATAGATGATGACGGACTGTTCAGACTTCCTCTCATTACTCTTGTACCTCCTGGCCCAGCGCGTTTACATGTTTATGACGTACACATAGCGAAAGATTCATTATTCCTGCTGCCTGTGGTGATTTAAAATGGTATGGGTGGATTTCTGGATTACAGGAGCTCTCAAAAAAAATAAGATTTGGTTTTTCTCACTACTGGTATATTTAAATTTAGAGCAGATGACCCATTAAGATACCTCCTGCAGAATAAACAAAACATTAACCAACAATTTTTTTAATTTTTTTTAGGCTTTTGCAATCTGCTTTTTTAGGCTTTTGATTACATGAATCCAGTATTTCCTAAATGAGGTGGGAGGAATTGTTAGACAGCGACCCCTTTGGAACTCTACTCATTACATTTTCTACAGTTCTTTGGTTATAAAAATGTATTTTGTGCCAACATTTTCCGTGATATAGCATTTCTACATATTCTTCATCTAATCCCTAAATTCATACAATACACTGTAAGGTGTGAAAATCCATTATGCAAATATATTAAATCCATACTTCTGTGTTGAATGGGCCAAGATATGAGCTTCTCTGTGCATTCTCTCTGTGGACATGAACACACAACATATAACCTCATCCGTGCTTACATGAACTGTACATATTCCAACAGGAGTTCCATATGAGACCCAATCACTGGGGAAGGCCAACCTCAGTAAAACATCAGTATTATAAAACAAAATAAGGCACAGAGAGCAGTCCAGCAGTGTGTATCTATCAATAGGTATTCAGACAAAAATAGAGATTCCGTTCATGCTGCATATCTCAAGGAGATTCACAATTCATCACATTCCTTTCCCCCTTATCTTTCTTTGTGGTGAGCAAGTGTTTCCCCTCACTGAGTGTGCTGCAGGGAGGCACAACAACTTGCTACCCCTCGAGCAATTAGAAAATTACTCAGCATATGAAATACTGTACACTTGTGCTTCATCAATTACCGTAAAACAGAGTATTTCCCTGCTCCAGCAAATCTGCCGCAACTGTGACAGTGGTCTTATTTATTTCTTGGTGTTAACAGTCATAACCAATGCAAATAATATTAATGGATTATAAATATTTAAGTGGGCTGCTCAACCAAAAGCAGGGGGAAATGTATAGGTGTGGACATGTTAGCATGAAGTGACCATTATTGGGGGTCACTCATCATGACTGAGATGACATGTCAACATATCACAGAGTATTGATGAAAATGCATTATTATAATGAATATTCAATGTTTCCGTATCAGCAGTTAATATATTGGAAACTCTAAATGGTGATGCAATGTTCCAACACTGCATTAATTACTTTAATGAAAAAAGGGGAAGAGGGAGAAAAGTGACAGATTTTGACACCTAAAACACCACATAATGTCTCATTTGTAGTCCAGCTGCAAACACAGCAGAGATAAGTTCAGATCAAAAACTACAGTGAAAGTGTGGAAAGAGATTTATTTAGTGGAAAGAAAGTCTGAGTAAAGGTGAACATCATACAAAGCTCACTGCAATAGTAGAGAGCAGCTAAGGAAATCTCAGTGTGATAGTGTGTGTGTGTGTGTAGCCTCACGTAAGGGTATGTTGAAGCTTGTATTTTTAGGTCTTTGCCCAGGGCCGTTGTACTACCCTGAGTCTGTGTACTTTATGTATGCATTGAGGCATAGAGAGAGGGTGGAACAGAGGAGGAAGAATGAAAGAGAGAAAGAGATGGTGGGAGGGATGAATGGAGTGAACAAGAGGCGGTGTTGAATGCCCCCCCACCCCCCCTCACCCCTGTCCCTGTCTCCCCATCTGCAGAGATGAGCTCCAGGTTTGTATTCTGAATGAGCGCATTGGCTGGAGAACCGCACTCCACAAACCAACAAACTCCGACCCCAGAGGACCCCACAGGGCCTCCAGCAGCTGTGGACTGACGTGCTGAACAAACCCAATGTCAGGTCAAAACACCTCCTCTTACAACCACACATCAAGCAGGGCTGAGATAGAGAGAGAGAGAGAGAGAGAGAGAGAGAGAGAGAGAGAATGAGAAAAGAGGGGGTAGTGCAGAGAGGAAAGGTGGAGGAAAAGATGAGGACAGAGAGAAATAACGAGTTGGGGAAACAGAGAAAAAATGAAATGAGGAGGGGTGATGTCTTACAGATAGTGATGAGAAGGGGGAGGACCATACACTGTGTGGATGTGTGTAGTGTACGTATGAAGTATTGGAGCAAAAGGGAGATAGATATGAAGAGGGGAGCAGAGACCAAGAGAAAAAAATACACAAAAAAGTGAGAAATCACAAACAAGGCTGAAGATTTTTTCAGTTTTTCTGTGCTCTCTTTCTCCCACTACAGCAGTTTCTTGGTGAATACTGATACAGCACCGACCTATACCAAGTACTGCACTTTGAAGCTACAACTGACAAAATAGTTCTGAAAATGGCGCTAAATATTAACTTGTGATTACTCAGTGTGCAGAAAAATGCTGCATTCTGTAAATAGATATATATCTAGTTGGTTTAATCCGTACCAAAAATATGAAATATAAAAATACAAATACAAAATGCCTTTTTACAGGGAGTTCTCTATCGCATTGAGACTATCTCTCCACCGGCTACATATGTTCCATATGTACGGGAACTAATCCCTTGGAGCAGATAACATGGATACGTCATACCATACCACCTAGGTGGACGCATGCATGGGCATAAAAGGTGAGCATGCATTTACTGATTTACATCAATTGGAACTGCATCCAGGCGGTCTTGTCCTGAAGCGATAGTCTCTTCACTCAGAGAACCAAGGTTACAAAGTAACTCAGCATGAAGTGCAGCCCAACCCACAGATGATGCATCCATAGATACCACCTACTGATGCAGAACTAGCTCAGAACTAGCTCAAAGTGAGTTACAGCGGCAGCTGTAGTAGCAACAGTTAGTTATATACACATGTGCACTTCCTGGTTTGCTGGTTTGGGGATGTCACTATGGCAAGCCGGGAGGGTTCTCTGTGCATGGGCTATAGGCCGTTACCTCCTGTGGACCTCAGGACACTGAACAAATTCCTCAAGCCCCTGAAGTGCAAAATGCTGTCTGTGCCGAGGCTGAAGCAGGCGATCCTTGTGGACGAATGGTTTGCCACACTCTATATCAAGGATGCCTATTACCAAATAACAATTTGGGAGGGCCACAGGAGGATTGCCTTCGAGGGCCAGACCTTCGAATTAGGCATCCTTTCCTTTGGGATTTTCCTGGCCCCCGGCACCTTTACCAGGTGCAAGGATGCAGTCTTGGGGCCTATGCATCAGAATATTGACCTTGACTTACCTCAAATTACCTTGATTGGCTAAGGTTTGTGATGTTGACAAATGAGAGGCAGGAATCCCTCAAATCCTGCCTCTCTCTGTTTTGGCTGGGAACCAATGTTACCTGGAGGCTTTGTCTACGCCCCCTGGGCCTTACAGTGGCATCCGTGAGAGTGGTGCCATTGGCTCTGCTGCACATGTGTGCAGAGGTGTCTACTGTGCCTAGGGGTATGCCCACAGAGACAACACCAAGGCGTGCAGCCTTGGTACTTGTCATCAGGAGGCTGTGGGTGGCCCTCAGATGGTGGAGGACCTCAGCCAACATTGCAAAGGGCAGTATGTTTCGTCTAGTTCTGCATCAGCAGGTGGTCTCTATGGATGCTCCCTTGTAGGTTGGGGTGTGATCCATGCTGGGTTACTTAGTAACCTTGGTTCTCTGAGTGAAGAGACTATCGCTCCAGGACGAGGCCGCTTGGATGCAGTTCCAATTGATGTAAATCAGTGATTGCATGCTCACCTGGGCCTTTTATGCCCGTACATGCAGCCACCTAGGTGGTTTATCTTAAAGTTGCCACATTGCTCCAAGGGATCAGATCAGATACTGTACATATGGAACACATGTAGCCTGTGGAGAGAACCCAGGTTACAACATAACCCAGCGTTATGTGCTTTGTGCTAAGCTATGCTAAAAGCTGCTGGCTAAAGCTCTGTAATTAAGGGGAGGATATGAGAATGGTATCAATCTTATACTATTACTCTCCCCAAGAAAGCAAATAAGTGTATTTCCCAAAATAAAAACTTTCTTTAAGTTAAAGCAGCACAAGTTAAAGGTTAGATTTATAATGAGATGGATCGATGTGGTATGTATCCAAGAAACCTACATGCCTTCATCATAAATGAATGCTGGCTCTCTATCACCAATATGATGACTGCTCCATCTTTTACAAAGATATCACTGGAGACTCCATGAGATGGAAAAAAGTGCTAGAGAGATGTGGAGCAGCAGAGAGAGGGAGGAAGATGGTAAACATTTTATGGAAAGAGTTGGAAGGAGGGGTGATTAATTGAGGAGGTCAAGTATACTGAAAGAGAAGACGGCTGCATGTTGATGCCTATAGCTAATGGGGAAAGACAATAAGACAATAATGGACAAACACAAAGCTGATGATTTGTTCTTGTACAAATGGTTCCTGCAAATGCTTCCTGTCAACAGAAGTGCTGTTGTGCTTGTGTTTTGCTCTGATTTTAAAGGGAGATTTTTGGCCAGACAGGAGCATTAAGACTCCTTCTGTTTAACATCCAAGCATTTTCGCAGCTAATACACTACAGACCACATCCAAGGCCATGGTATTCAAAAATCTTTCATACTTCTTGTTGGCTTTCTGATCTAAATGATTAATTTAAGTGACTAAACCACCTTTATAAATGTGGGCACATATGAATATATTAGAGTAAAAGCTTGCCAATGGTAGACTACAGCAGAAAAATGTACTATGGAGACTGTAAATGTTATGATGCAAACTATATGATGCATAATCAGATCGCAAAACTGTTGGCTGTTGTCTTTCTTGTGTGTATCTTTACTTTAATCTTCAGCCAACTGGGACATTTAAACCACTGATACAGAAATAATGATATGTCTTTGGGGAAGAGATTCAAACTGTGGGGAGGTAAAGAGGGGGAAGAAATCCCAACATCTCAAACTATGGTATTCAAGTGACAGTAACAGGTTTAGCGTGACAGAGCCTAAAATGTATTATGATATTTATTCTCAGTCACTGTCTCTTCTAATTTTTCACTCTCCCAGCACCCACATCTGAAAGTTACAGTAAGTGAGTGAAGTTGAAGTCCACTTCACCACAAGTTTAACCGTTTTCATTTCGATATTATAGAGGACTTGCAAGGCTGTTCTAAGAGTCACAGCCCTACAGCTCTCAGCTCTGTCCCCCCACAGCACTCAGGGCTAATGAGTTGAAGCGAAAAGGAGACCAACTGCTGACGTTAGTGGCTGAGCATTAGCTTGAACCAGGCCCCATGCAGACCCACTTATCTGTAAATCACCTGTGTTCTGCCGACCGTATGGCCAATTATATTGAGCTAAACCAGCACACCAGAAACAAATCAGAGCACAGTGTTGTCATCCGCTTATTCCCGATCTAGAGAGAATTCCTGTTATTTTATTTAACCTTTATCTGCTTATAGAGAATAAACTTATTAGGGTGTAATGCATTTTTCAAAATCTGGCTTCTTACTCACTTGCCCTCTAGGGTCAATCACTGTAACAGGGAAGAGGGAATAGTGTGTAGTGTGTGTGCCTCTGTGTGTAGGCACGTGTGTGTGTGTGTGTGTGTGCGTGTGTGTGTGAAGCTGCTCCAAGTCATTAATAATGTTCTTTTGGTCTGATATGATTTATTTGAGTTTATTTGAGTCACAGAACAGCTGAGCATCAATTCAATCTCTGAAGGATTTTTCCAACAAGATATGAGGTCCACAGTGGAATAAAATACTCAAGTTCATAGGGCATGTGAGGGAACTGAACATCTCCCGGCACTGTAGGGTCACACTGTTTCTGATCCAGAATCTGTTTAAACTTTTGGCAGCCAGCCTTTGTTCTAACCATTACCGTGGAATCCTCTCAAACACAAAGAAATTGGCCATGGTATTGATCTGCTTGTAAGAGGTAGAGATAACATTGACATGACATTATGTTGAGTAATTTATCTTTCGACTTGTGATAAAATGATTGACAGTAGAAGGGGATTCTTATCAGGGTCGAGTAGCCTTCCTATTCATCAAAATTATAAGTGTGTGCATGAAAATGAGAGTGGCTGTGCTAATAAATGGACTCTCTCAAAAAGCATTTGATGTTGGACTTAACTATGCTTTCTCACCAAGGAAGAGACCATTTAAAACAACCCACCCACCCCCAAAAGGCTGCCTTTGAAACAAAAAAAAAGTAATTACTGATATCAGCTCAACAGTGAGTGAAACATGTCACACTCAGCTTCAACTTTTCTTTTCTTTCAGTGTATTTGTGCGTTTATGTGTATGCATACATGCATGTTCACTGATGGGCACGTATTTGTGTTTGTGTTCCTTTGTGTTTGTGTCCTGTTCTGCCTAGTGGTCCACTCAAATTACATACTCTATTATCTGGTCACGCAAGCCAGCAAGCTAATTTGGAAATTAGATTTAAAACAGCAATAAATACAGAATTATGTGGGAAAAAAAGAGAAAAGGGAGTGATTTTAAAATTGTTTTGTTGGGGGCTGGTCCAAATCACAACTGGGCATTCGGAAAAAGGCAGATAGACAGACGTAATGGCAGTGACTAACTGCTCGCCAGTGTTTTTGTGCATTCAGGCCCCCTTGCTGAAAGCAGTATTTTCTGCACAGTTTGAAATCCTTTTCCCAGGATAATTATCCATTGTAGATGCCCATCCTCAGATAATGACTGCCTCGCCACTGAGATAGGAAATTAACAGGGACCCAGTGTGCTGCAAGCACAATGGAGAGACTGCCCCCTGGATCACTCAGCTAATTTTAACCAAGAAGAGAAATTGGGAAGCTGTTGTTAATACTCCCCTCCTGCTTATAAGGAATAACATAATTTCATTTCATGTATGATATCATCTAGAAGGAAGAGAAAGTGAAAAATGTCTGAGGAGACCTTGGTTCATAAAGTGAATGGCAACAGTGCCCCCTTGTGAAGCAGATAAGCAACTTCTTTGCATTTAGTAACATTACAACTAAAGATTTGCAATGGCTCCACATTTTCCTTTTCTTTCATACATTTAGAAGCTGATTTGTGTGGTTCAGCCTGATACTGTCAACACACCTTAGTTACTTTAGCCATGCTAAAAAGGATTAAGTGATCAGGAAAGATCAGGACTGACAAAATGGCTGAGGAAAATGGGTTATGTGAAGTTGGGTTATTTTAAGGTACCAGCTCATGAGCAGTTTGTGCCACAGAATAAAACACGGATAAAATAACAGTATGAATAAAGTGCAATCACAAGCTGGTATTATGTCTACAGCAGGATTTTTATAAGTGCATTAGTGCAGCAGGGCCTCAGTTTTAATTAGTGTAGCGAGTATTAACACATTTGTTTAGTGCTGTGCTAGTGTTCAGAGAGGCTTAATTATATGATAGTGAAGGTCATTTTTCACCAGCTTGGCCTTTTTGTAAAGTAATAACTACTGACTTACAGATCGCTATTGTCATGATTCAATTAAGACACTTGTTGAGAGTAGACACGAGGCCCAAAAGTCAATTATAGATTAGCCTTTTTCGCAATTTACATATATTACACCATTAATCTTTAGAAGAAACTACAAAAACCAATAAGATCATCATCTCGAGCTAACATAATCTGACTGTGCTCTTTGAAGCAAACAGATTTTGCAGGGCAGAGGTGTTTGGTGTGTCCTGCTATTGTGTTCACGTTACATGGTCGTGCACCTCGCTACAATTTATATCTTAGTTATACTCCATATAATCCCTATTAGTCCCTATTAGATGCTTAAGACTTCTCAAAGCAGTTAACTGGTGTTAGCCTGTGAAGTGTTAACCACAGGCAGAGATGGATGACTTCATTTGTGTAATGTATATTACGCACGTAACACCTGGGGGGCAAAATGGCTGGATCAGGGTGACTTTGGCAGTGATCCATCTGTACTGCGTATGGGCATAGTCACCCTGCGACTCTACGCCCCTGCAACAAAAACTTAAGTCATCAGCAACAGTTCTTCTATTAACCGGTCAACCTAATAGGATTATGTGCAAATAGTCTGGAAGGTAAAATGGGGGTGAAACTGCAGCTGGAAGCTCCAAACAGAGATTCAGTGATCTTACTGCCCTAACAATAACCTCTCACTGCTGCACATTCCCAAGGGGTCAAGATGTATATTGATGAGCAGATCTGTACATGTTTGGCCCTATACTTTTATCTGAAGTCAGTTAATCCTTTTTCTTCTATGAAGATGATGCTTGTCCTGGCTCTGTGCCCAACATCACCAATTAGGTGTTGATGAATTTAAGCCTCATCAAACTGTGGCTTAGAAGATGTGAGCCAGGTACATGAAATCAATACTAATAACCCCTCTATGTGTTTGTGTGTGTGGGTGTCTTAGTGACAACATCAGTATCTGGGTGTGTAATGGGTAGTATACTCTCAATTTGTGCCACTCATCAGGTCTGTGGGACAGACAGACAACTTTATTGTCCTCATCTAACCTGACAGGCTGTTACTGTGTGCTCTGACTGCTTGGTGCCAGGCTTATTTATATGCTGCTGGTGAGAGAGATCTTGGGGAGAGCAAATTGCCTTGCACAGAGAGAGACAGCCATCACTGCTTTGAAGTGTGAGCATCTGTGTGTGTGTTCGTGTGTGCATAGCCTCATTTCATCCCTTGCAACAAGGAGGACAAGTTGTGCGTATTTATGCCAGGGGAAAATTCTGATCTGTGTATGGATTTTATTTATTGATGACAAGTTTATGTTGTCTGTTGTCTGGCGGTGAGTGCGGGAGATTTATCAAGTTCAGCGCAAAGTCATGTTCTTGCAGGTGAATGAGCAGGTGAAAGTCTCTCTTGCTCTCCCTGGTTCACACCAGCTCTCAGTGGAGTTGTGATGTTCGTGGCTCAGAGGGCTGCCCTGCCCCTGTTGTACCAGCAGCATAACACAAGATCCCTGTAGTGCCTGACTGCCTGACTTGTGTCCCTCGCTGCAGTAGCAGAGGTTTAATCAGCCATACATCATAGGCCAACTATGTCCTCTGAGGCAGTGACAGACAAAGCCAACAGAATCAATAAAGCCTTAGCGCAAGCCCTACTTCTGTGCACTTAGACCTTGCCTTGGCCTTTTTAGCTTCTTTTCTTACTTAAATCCCATCTCCTTTTCCTCTCTCCTTACATTTCTTGTACATTTTTCTCCCAACTTCTGTCTTTTCCAGAGTGCCATCATTTATCTGTGTCTGACTATTTCTGTCAATATTATCTCTATCTGCCCTTCTGTTCAGCCCCAGGTGAACATGCTGATAGACAGTGGAGCTGTCAGCCTTGACAGGAGATGAAAAAAAAAGAAAAGCACTTCAGAAAGAAAGAAAAGACCAAGGCCCGAAGATTACTGAAGGCCATTCAGCTTGTTAGTGCATCGGCACTTACATCAGATAAATTCATACTTCATTTTTTTAGAGGGGCTGTGTGATTCAAGTTCTGGAGGGGTGAATGTTCCCCAAATAGACAGTTTAAATGATGGAGGGCCTTGTGTAGTACCCACAAACCATTTCAAACAACAGTGGAAATGCTATTAGAGAGACAGAAGGAGCACCAGGGAGTAGTTCACGGTAATTAAACTGGAGCGTCAATGTCACTGCTACCTGTTTACGACCCAAAAGAGTAGCAGTTCCTGTGGTGAAGAGGTTTGCCTTTCATTTATTACTGTCGATTACCATTATGAAGTCCTCTCATAAAGGACCTGGATTTTATCTTGGGAAATGGTTCTTTATTCCCACTAGGAAAAACTTCCCCACAAAAATGATTCTTTAGAGATATAGTTATAACGTGAAGGGTTAAAATCAAAAATGTTATAAATATTCTGGAATAATTTTGCGAATTAATATTTAAAAAACCTAAAAGAAATGTGTGTAAGCATGTAAGACCACTTTGCGTGGTGCTTCCCTTTAGTGCCAGTGATCACAAGGGGAAGGCATGTTTTACGGAGTAAGAAGCTCAAACTGATTTACAAAACAATAATGGTACTCTTCTTGCAAAACAACAACTTTTTAGATTTTAGATTAATGTTTCAGTCTTTGTAAGACATTTTGGAACAAAACGCTATCAATGTTTCAATATTCATAGCTGCTTCCAATTTACATGCTATTGTACATGCTTGTTCTATTATACTTGACAGTGTCTATTTAATCTCCTGTGTTATATGGATTCATATAAGATTCATGTTCAGCTGCCTACATCCACCAGTTTGCCAAAAAAGGCACATGTGCAGACATAGAACAGACTTACATAAGAAATTGGATTTTGAGATCGGCAGAGTGTGTGTGTGTGTGTGTGTGTGTGTGTGTGTGTTTGTGAGCAACTCAGCTGCGTCCAGCCTCTGGCCACCCAACATTGGCTAAGGTCAGTTTCTTGGGCCAGCTGGGTCAACAACATTATGCTGGTTCTTTTTATTCTATGAGGTATTGATCTTCCTCCATGTGTTTATTTGTGTGTGTGGGGGTTGGGTGTTAAGATAAGCAGGGAGATGGGGCTGGGCCAAGAAAAGGAGGCACGTTCTGGAAGAGCAAATTTGACATAAAATCCAATCAGTTGCTGCAGCCCATTCCCAGTTTGACAGCCTGAGCTGCTCCTTCAAGTACAGAAAACACCACACACAAAACTCACATGAGTAATCACGCCGGTTCATTCATTTTGGCAGAAAACACAAACATCTCTTAATTGTTTTCCTGTAATACAATCTTTAGAGACCTACTATAAGATTTATATGACAGTGAGTGTAAATACACAAAGAACCATACACATACACGCTGACTACATGCACACACACTCCCACGTGCGAAAAGGGTTCTGAGGTACATGAATAATAAATTGCTATTTTTAACAACCCTACACACCATCATTGATACCTTTGGACTGAGATATAAAAACAGACTCTTTCAAAGCACACATGCTTTTGAGATAACCATGAAATTATATGTTGTACACACACACACAAACACACAATCCCAAATGACAGCCCTGCCCACACATCGACTCATGCACACATATAGATGCTTATGTGAGGGCAAACAGGAGACTAATCAGATGTAGGACATTTGACGAGTGAGCAGACAATGACACACTGACTAATGTAATTCTCACACATATTGACACACACAGAAATAACATTGATGTGGTCAGCTGTAGCACTGGGCTGTACAAAAAAAGAGGAAAATGATATGGTCAAGTATCAAAATTAGATCATTCATATACACCTTGGTTACAGCTAAAATTACAGTCTTGTGTCAAGCACCCAAACACATTGGAACACCAGTTACACACATACATACAAATCTCCAGCACCCACTGAGTATAAAGGTAATAAAGGAGGTAATATAATTTAAAGATAAATTGGCCCTGGGAAAGCTGAAGGAAGTCTGCAAAAGTATTTATATGTCCACTAAACACACACATACAGCAAAGATGAATAGAGTACTTTTTGTTCACAGCCAGCAACTTAAAACTTCATTGTATTAAATTAATTGTGAGAGAGACTGAAAGTTTTGTCTAATTGTGATGCAACAGTTGTCAAGAGTTTTGGGGTAAAAGATTAAGCATAAGAAAGGAGGCTAGACTTCAAAAGAGGAAAGGAAGAGGAAGATAACAAGAAAAAGAAAGACATGCAGACAATTATGGACACTAAAAGGCAAAACATAGAGAAGGGGGGATGTACTCCAAGATTGCACTATGGGGTTATACCTGCACATTACCATCCTGATCATGTATTCAGCTCATCTGTTTCACAAATAAACCAAGACACAACAGATTGGCCCCTGGCTTTCTGTGTGTGAGAGCCAAAAGAGTCACTTGGAGCAGTGAAGCAGGTTAAATCTACTGCTGCTGAGCATGGTGGGTAACAGCACGGATGACTCATCAGCCCAGCAGCCACTTACTGAAGTACTTGCAGGTGCACACACATGCACATATATAGGCTGCACAGGTTCACATGAATATAGTCTCACACACCATAAAATAAAATTTTGAAGCTACACACACAAACACAGTTATTTCTGTCTAAATAGACCACTTACAGATATTGTGTGTGGTTTAGAAGTGTGGGCAAGGATGATGTGCTGTATGTAGGCATAAAAAGGCAGTGAAGGGACTTAAGATTAATAGCAGAGTTGCTGAGAAAAAGAGAGTGAGAAGCAAGGTGAACAGTGTTAAGAGATAGGTAGAGTAAGATGGATACGGGGAACAAAGGATGAAAGGGTGAACATACTAAAAGAAAATAGTGTACAACTAATGGGAAATGTATGTAGGAGCTGGATGAGGCAAGCGGGTAGGCAGGGAGGGAAGAAAGGTGGGAGGGAGTGTTGGCTCTTCAGAGTGAAGGAGAGTGGGAGGGAGTTCAGAAGGGAGGCAACAATGATACACTGTAAAGAGAGGGAGGGGAGAAAGAGCGTGTTTATGGAGGAATGTGACAGTGTTCAGTGTATGGGAGATGGGACAGACTGATTGCACTGTACCAGGTGCAGAAGAGGGGTGAGAGGGGGACCTAGAGAGAACAGCAACAAAAGCAGACATCTCTTTCTTTCCACACCAGCAGTGCTAGCTAGTATCAGTCTGGAAGTGGTTAGTCCACAGTGATCCACACAGCTTTTGGGGACAGAGCAGCAAAGGCAGTGACTGTTGGAGCAGGAAGACTATAATGGAGGTAAGTCACCTAAAGCCAGGTTATGGCTGTTTGACTGGATGTGTCAAGGGACAAATGATGGTACAGACTCAGACAGGGCTCACAGCCTTGCCACTTCAAACAGGAGTGAGCCTAGGTGGCATGAGCAGATCCCACAGATTTGAATTAGTGTGATTTGTTAAGTGAAGCTGTCTGGATGTGGCTTATGTTAAGTTTTTGTACAAAGTACGGAACAAAATGTAAACTTGGTTCATTTTAGTACCAAACTGAATTATGTCTCATGTTTGCATAGTTAAACATTCAGACTGAACCAAAGTTTCTCAGCATGGAAGCAATCCAAGTCTACTTTTAATGTGCAAGCTGAATTTCAAAGTTAAAGCATCTCTGTGTTTGAGGATATGCCAGCTCTGAATAAAATGTCTGTTTTAAACTTGTTTTTTCTTTGCAAATAACTACGAAACATGTTCTTCACTTTCAGCACAGCCATTACTGGACAAACCATTGTTTTTAAACTGGTGAAATAATAGGGAGTAGCATGGGGCTTTATTTAAATGTTACACTATACACAGCAATTCGGGGAAATAAATGGCATTAGACACAAAGCCGGTTGTTATAGGTGTTTTAAACATAAATTAAGTTCATCTATATTTGTCCCACCCTATGATTTTCTAAAGTAATTGGACTGTTCTTATTCTTATGATTTTGCTATATAATTAATAACCGTACAAGGAAGAGATCTGTGTGGGGAAAAATAAACCCTTTGCACAATCTCCCAGTTTCGGCACTGTCACACCTGTGTACAGTAATGTATGTGTTGAGACTTGTGGGGATCTGACATTGTGCTGGTGACAAGGTGAATGGGTAAGTATGGGGCACCTGTTCAGGCATGTTCAGCTTTGCTCTGTAGTGGTACAGAGAAAAACAATGGGGAAAGAATCACAACCAGAGGGTGTGAAGGATGGAAGTAGCAAAGATGGGTCAAGAGCTGATTTACTTGTTTTTCTTGTGTGAATACCTTTCGTTGATGTAAATATCTTGACTTCACAGGTAATTTTATATCTTTTATATTTCATGTATTTTTTCTGAAACTTAAGGCAGCTCAGATCCATATCTGTGTGACAAACCATTGGAGCTGTCATGACCTGCTAAAGAAGACACTTCTTAAAATAACTGTCCCAGATACCCAAAAGCAGTATCCTTTCAAGAGTGAAGGCTGTGTGTCAGAAAAGTGCAACATCCTAACATCTTTGTGGGTCTCAGCACATGATGATGTTGCAGAGTTTTAACTTTTCAGAAATGATTCATATAAAAGTCTTTAAAATATTATTATATTATGATGTATATGAATCAGCAGCATCCATGCACAGCAGGTGAGTATTAGCAGTGACTTTTGTTAGTTATGACACCTCAAACTAATCCATGCAGTTTCCCTACAATTTAGCATTACAATGTTTTTATTGGAGTTGAGCACAGGTATCGCCTGCAGCACATATTACCAGCTGCATTCAGAAAGATATAGAACCCTGAAAGTGAGCTCATTGTGTCTTCTCTTACTCCCACATTACACCATCCACATACACATACAGCCACAGCAGATTAGGAGGATGGGAGGATGGTTATGCTCTAGAATGACAACCTTATCACAGAGTCTTCAGCTTGCAGGGTCAATGGGCCTCAGTGCCAGGAAAGTCCTCATTCTTTCCCACCTACCTATGCATGTCAGTCCACTGTGATACCATATCAAACTAATAATATATAAGAAAGGAATTGTGCAGTGACTATGAGTGACTATGTGAGAAATGCCAATGTTTGGTGAGTTAATGGAAAACTTACTAATCACTTACGTAACATTCATTGGCACTACTAAAGTAAAAACGTTTGGATTTGGATTTGGAACACAATTTTATGATCTGACATTGTAATATCACTACAAAACCAGAACACAAAATGGATCTGAAAACAGATCTAACACCAGTAATAGCCAGTATAATGTGCAACCAAATAACTTTTACATTTTGACAACAAGCGTACCTTACTTGCTGAAAGCTCAATTATAGTACAAATAATAATCTGATACCACAACAAAGCTTTTATGACAATTCATCGAGTTAAAATGTCCTATTTATGAGACTGTCATATCATACATAAATGACACAGCCTGTTCAAAACAAGCCATGGCTAATGGAAAAGGTAAATATTTGTGGGTAATGGATGGGCGATAAATCAGAATGTCTAAAAATAAATCCACTTGCTTCAATACATTTTCAGTTGCTGTTTATAAAGTGGGATAAAAGCTTTAGGCGTAAATATTTCATGACTACGGAGCTGGATGGTGATCTGCCATATCTAACTGGAGACACATACAACTCTTAAAAACATTTTTGGACAAATTCCAGGGGATAAGCTTGAAGAATTAAAGAAAAGTGCAGAGCCATATTTGAAGGTAATAATCAATATTGAATGGATGGATGCAGCTCAATAAAGAAATATAAAAGGAAATGTCAGATATTTAATTTTAGGACTCCTTAAAATCCTGAGCATTAACTTCCATCTTCGTAGCAGCACTAAAGGCTCCCATTTAGACTCCATTAAAAATACATTTTCCTCTATACTCCAGCTGCCAAGGTTATGCAAATGCCTGTATAACAGGAGCAGTAGTTACAGCCATACAAACCCAATGAGCAGTGCAGAACACCTCCTTATCTATTAAAACTGAAGGAGGCTGATTGTTTAGATGACCTAATGTCTCATTTGGATGCACTGAATAGCATCTGAATGTAATCTAATTTCAACAGGGGGTCCTTCACTAAAAGCTGGCCTCTAGTCAAAGATGCAACCACATGACTGCCAATAGGAGACACCAAGATCAAATTAAAAAGTAATAAATGTTTTACTCAAATGATTCAAGTAAAGCTTTAGCCTTTCTCTGCATCCCTACACCTCAAACTTTGAACAGAGGAGATGCTGACTCTCTCTCTCTCTCTCTCTGTCTCTCTCTCTCCCTCCATGTCTGTCTCTTTCCCTTTCTGCTACTGCCTCGCTCTTCGTGCCTGGTATTCCATCTCCTTACTCTGGGGCGGTAATGAGTGTCTGGTATTCTGCTCTTCAGCACTGAATCCCTATTCATGCTCAATCTCCTTTACAATGCACTAAAAGGATTACCCAATTAGCTGCTATTGGATGCCATTGTGTGTGCACATGAGTGTGTGTATGTGCATGCCTGGTCAGTAGATAGATGTGTTAGCAGTGAAAGTGAAAGATAGATGGCCGCCTGTAACCCACACTTCATTCCCATTTGATGTTCTGCTGGAGGCCACATTATTCATCCCCACAACTCAGCCACAGTGAGTAAAACACAAGACGGGGAAGTGTGTGAGTGTGTGTGTGAGGGAGAGAGTGAATGACTGGATGACACAGAGGATGACAGAGGAAGAGTCAGAGTATTACTTCTCAATAATTCAACCTATCAGCCTATCATTCTCTGGAAATATACTCTCTGCTGTCATACGGGCAGCTGTTTATTCTTCTCCTCGCTTTAATTTGTGAGTTTAATTTCCACTGTGTCATGCCTGGGATAGTGGCACATGCCTGCTTCATTACATGTGAATCAACAGTTACTTTGTGTGGACCACTGATCAGTTCAAGTTATCTAACATGTTTTACCACACTGGGAGCAATGTGTTCAGTTTACATTTAGAGGATCGAATAGCAGGATTGATTTTGAATGATGTCTCCTCCATAATTAAATGTACAATACAGATGTTCTGGCTATTTTCATTTTAGTTACTGTTCCGTTTGGTTTTATTTCTGGCACTTTGGAGAATGTTCTGAAACAGCATATCAGGCATGGACACACTACTGCCTTTTAAAGTTTATTTAATATTTTTTATATTCAAAACAATTCCCCTGGAGAGACTAAAACCAGCAATGGATTTAGTATTGCTTGTGAAGTCACATTCTGATATAGCTTGTGTTGACCCACATGTAGGTGAGGCAACATGGTTGTGGAAATTATAACATCAATTTTGTAGCTTTTTGAGTTCAAAAGGTTGCTCTTCAGTAGTCAACTACTAGCGTGCGTCTTTGATGTCAGACATCCCTGCCAGCACTTGGACACACCACACTACAAACCTTTGTAAAAGCCACTGTGCTTTCATCTTTATTATCTCACAATGACATCCTGACTTTGACCTTACAGAAGACTGATTCTGATTTCTGATTACCTGCCTCAAGTGCTGCCTGTTAAAACACCACTGCTTTTACACATGAGGTTTACTCATTGGAAAACTGTATGGCACATTCTGTGGCTTTTGAAGGAGCAAACCTGGTGACATCACAAGGGTTGACTGGAGTTTTTAATTTTTTATAACAATCCTGCAGACATGGGCGAGGGATCAGAGAAAAGATGCTACCGAGATGCATTATGGAAAGTGTTGAAGGATTACAAGTCGGGATATTCGCCTCACAAGCCAACTTTATGTTTAGATTGTGGTAATTCAACTTTAAAGAACAAAATCTTTATTATTTAACCCTTTATAGGGCACTCATTGAAATACATTGAAATTCAAAAAATCAACCATAGGCTGTTATTGAAGAGCATAACAATACTTTATTTCTTTTGTAACATTTTTCAAAAGTTTTCTTTTTTCTTTTTTTAATTTTGTAGAAAATCAAGGCCAATGAAGTTACCATATTGGGTT
>JAVQJD010095833.1:0-51497 GCA_036023655.1 Nannoperca australis | reverse complement strand
AGGCTCAGTATTGGACAGAAATGAGTCGCCGTCATCGCCATAAACCAACCATTCTTTTGATCTTTTTAAGTTAAAAATGTGTTTACTCATAAAGTTCTTCTCATTTTATTCATCAGAGCGAAGAGGAACATTTTTGCCTACTGCTCTGGAGGGAAAAAAACTAACAAGCCCTATTTTCTGATTCTCACATTTAGAAATGCACATCGGAGGAGCTTGAAAATGTGATGCACCCTGCAGCTAAACATTTCAAAACAAAACACTCACACTCTTTTGTTTCATCTGAGCCCGAGAGTCAAAGGGCTCATGGAGCAGCAGTATGAAGGGCATCTTTGCTGGTTTGGACCATCATAGATCTAGTGTGGCCTTCGACGACTTCATTCATTGGGTTGAATGGTCGAATTTGTTTGCATCTTTCACACATGTTTCATAATTTCATACTCTCTAGGCTCTGTTTTTTTTAATCTGTTGGTTTGTTTCCAGTGAGTTTGATTGCTCCAATGTCTCCTAATATACCCTGTATTGAGCCACTGAGAAATGCCTGTGATTTAATAAGCTTTGACAGGTTGAATATCAAACATCCAAGAACTTTCATTTATGGATCAGGGTTTCATCCCTTCATGCTGACCTTTTCTAATTATTTTAGGCAAATGTTAAATTTCTGACCCTGGTTTAATTACCAACTTTTAATCATGCAATAACAAGCTGTTTCAGGAAGGTGGTTGCTGTATCAGCACGGATATTTTGTGCCAACAATACAATTCGTTCATCTGTTATAATTATAAAGTTACTATGCAAAACAAAAACCTCAATAGAGTATTAATCATTTTGAAATTCCTTGTTTCCCAACTTACACAGTTCTTTCACTTGTTGTATGAAAGGTAACACAATAAATACTACAACCACTTCCCAGGTCACACTGGATATCACAGCTGTGCCAAGCCTGGAGAAAACAGCATCAAATGTATTTGTATACAGGAAGAGGTTTTATTTTTATTTATTAAGTATTTGCCCTTTTGCCAAACAATACTACCTTCATACTGTACCATTTTACTCTCATTTATCATTCTTGGTCCTGAATCACACCATGATTTAATGCATGGACAGGGATCATGTCTTATATGCTCATCATTTGTAGCATGTTTGATAGAAATTAGAGGTTCACACGCATGGGAAAACATGCTTATAGCGGTGGGGATGGAGAGACGCAGCTTAAATGATTCATTGTGGATAGCCCAGGGATGTTTTCCCACCCTGCCTGTGACTAATGGTTTGGTGAATTCACAAATTGCTCACACATATCTGGCATTGTGAGTTTTGTAAGAATAATTAATAAAGAATAAGAAAGATACATTCATAAACATTGCACCATATCTAGTGATGGGTTGGGTTTCTAACCTTGCAAGCCAAGCCCTGTCACCCTGCATTTGTTTTGTTTCTACTTGCTCAGCATCTCTATTATGCATGGCTAATCCAAGACTTCAACTATAATGTAGCAAGCCATACAAGATTTTACATCGGTACGAGGAAATACCATTCCTTGCATTATTTAAAATGGTTAAACCCCTGGTGTTCTGAGTTACTATTACAGTAATGCAGTTTACGGTACAGTATACAGAACACACTGCTGTACCTTCACATGAAGCTGATTCGACTCAAATATGTAACATTGACTTCACAAGTAAAGCAGCTGTGCACTTTTTTAATAAATCATAACAAGAGTAGGGTCACTGGGCCGTTAAACACTGAATACTACACAGAAGCATTTTTGCTCTTCTTAGCTGTTTTAGCTTTATCTAAGTGACAGTAGGTGGCTAATCAGAAGACAGAAGAAGTGAAGATGCTCTGAAAACGCATCAAGAGAGAATGGCAACTCAAAGTTAAGTTAAGACAAGTTAAGACAAGTTAAGACAAGTTAAGACAAAGTTAAGACAAGTTAAGACAAACCTGCAGTCACCAATACTTTCCTATCCTCACACACCCATGCTAAAACAGATAAAGACATCCCAGTTTGTTTCTGTATGCACTAAGAGGGGGGTGAAAGGCACATCACGGCTGTTCACACAGTTGCTGTGCTCTCACAATGAAACTATCATTTCATTACAGCATCTCTACCGAGTAATAGTTATATTTTCTGCACCAGCGATCCACGTCATATGGACAGAGCCACTTCCACTGTCTATTTTTCTCTTACTATCTGTGCCTATCAGAGCTCATTTTTAGAAAATACACACATCCTCTGGGGTGTGAATCGTTTCTACACTTGGGCTTGCGTGGCTTTTTTTTTTTTTATCTTATCTTTAGATGTTCTGTCCCTGTCCAGGCATGCAGTCAGCTGCAGCTTGCTGTGTACTGCAAAAGTTTGAAGACATTTTTAATTGGACACCAGGAATAACATTAAAGTCGCTTTGAACTGCGTGGAATCAAAAATTCATCTGAGACATATTTAAGAGTGGAGTAGCCTTCTCAGCTCACAGGGGAGAGAGCGAGAAGCAGGCAGTTGTGCAGGGGGGTTTGATTTGACGTGTCCGTGTGTGTGTGTGTGTGTGTGTGTGAGAGGATGTTTTTGTGTGTGTCTTTGTGTTCATATATGCACGTGTTTGCCGGTTTCTGTGGAATTCATTGTATTTTAATAAGCATTGAGTTGACATGAGTTAAACTGTATTGTAAACTATGGAATGAGCCAGGTTTCCCAAACCATGCATTGTAAAAGTCTGATTAGGTTGAACTGTGTATAGGTAGACTTTCAATGGACACAATGAATTATAAGTTTCATTATTTACACACTCTGCCCCAGATTACTTGTGTTCTTCCTGGGCTAATTTAAAGGCATTTTGGTGGTGCAGCATTCATTATTCATACACTAATGGTTAATTAATGGTGATTCAATTAGGTTTGATCTTTTGTAACATCTTTAGATTTTTCTGCTGTTCTCCAGTGAAGTTTGTTAACATTGTAATAGTAAAAATCTGTCTGTTGTCATTAGAAATAAAAACATTTTTTGTGATTAGTGATTGTCACATTACGTAGTATAAATTGTGTGTTATTTTCTAGGCTTTATTACAGGTATACACCATTTATAAGTTAAAAAAAATAATGTTATCCCTGATTATATTTTGCCTAGAGCGATATCAAAGCCAGTGTTTTATCTCCCTCCAAAATCCTTCTTTGCCCATTAAAACAAATCAACTGAGACATTATTTCATAAGCTTGATAAAAAGGCCTGGAGTCAGATTTGGTCAGGGAGATATGCCAGAGTCCCAGTTAAATAGCTTTAGTATTGTATTGCTATCTTCTCTGATGCTATCGTGAACAATTCCATTTATTTTTGGCCTGCCAACGCTCCCAGACTTTGGAATCCATAAGAGAAGTCTTTGTGCTAGCATAAAATACATATTGTCACACTAATATATTTTTTTTTTCTTTCGTTTTTTGTACTGAAGGGCTGAGTTTACTTCTAATTCCACTGAGGAATCAAGGAGCTAATTTCCTCTTTTATCATTTCATTATTTTGTAGCTAATAGATATACTTTAGACTTTGTCTTGTCTGTGCTGTATTGCAGATCATGTCTTTTTTTCCTCTTTATATTTTTTCTCACTGTCATTCTGTCTTCACTCTATTCAGTTAGTTATTTCAAGCAGGATGGGACAAATTATCTGTGACAAACACTGTGACGTAATGACTGTAATATGAAAGCGAAGTGATGCAAAATTGTAAAGTCAGCGTCAGGGATGCAGAAACAATCGAGTTAATTGGATTGGGAAGCTGGACAATTACAAATATGAGGACAGGATCAGATTATTGACTGATATGTCTAAAGTTTGCACAAAGCCATTAACTTCTCTTTAATGTGAGTGTGTATACACAGGTCTGAGTGTTGTGGTTGTGTGTTGGCAGTTGCTTATGGCATAACATTTTTTTGTAAACTTGTGTTAGCCATTCCTGGAGAGGCTGTAATCTTCATTACACCCCATGATACAAACATGTTGGATGGAACTAACAATAAATTGACAATTCTTCTCTTCTTTACTATGCTTAAATTGTCAAGCTTATCCTGAGGTGCCAGAGTAAAGGCCATGGGATCATTAAAATAAATAGAAATGTACCCGTGGTGCAAAAGGAAAACTCATAAAATGTAAAAAACATAAATGGTTCATCCTCTGGGGAATTGATCTACCCTGTGTACAAGTAGAAATGTGTCCCTGGTGGTGGCACAAGATGAAATATCAGTGGGTCCTCAATAAAACTAGCTTTCATCCTCTGTGGACGATCCCCTGGGACTGAACACATTGACTCAAATTTAAATTTGGTATCTCAAGTAGAGGAGGCTATTCAGACGCGGTTTTTCACTTAAGGAATGTATACAAAATTAAGTTATTTCTGTCTGCCCCTGACCTCAGCCGCCTTTATTTCATCCCATCTCAACTAATAAAATTTCCTTATACTCTGCACTTAGTAGAAGAGCACTTAATCGTCTACAGTTGGTATAAAATGCAGTTGCCAAGCTTTTTACTGGAACGAAGAGAAGAGAGCACATTAATCTAATGTTACCATCCTTCCTTGAGTTACTTATTGCCTTTGGAATACATTTTAAAATTTGTATCGATTACCTCTTACTTTAGGTCCTGATGATGATGCAAATTATAAAGATGATGCTGTGATATGAATAACCAATCTATATGAATATATGAATATATATGAATGTTTTGAATATGCATTATTTTTGAGAGAAAGAAAGGCAGTATATTTGAACCCAGTGAGCACCCAATTCCAGTTTTGTCAAGAGGAACAAGAGATGTCAGAGTGTGAGGGTGTTGAAAGCAGCCACTGAAAAGTCTGCTTTAATAATTCAGAGCAACTAAATAGGTCACTCAAGTATTAATTAAGCAGAACAGGGTATGGGGGAGGGAGAAGAAGATGGGAAGGTAGAGTGAAAGATAGATAGACACATAATGGTAGATATGACAGAGAAATAACCGAGAGGAGTGAGGGAGAGGAGTGTAATCAAATGGAAAAAAGTGGTGGGAGAAAGGGAGATAAAAACAGAACAAGTTAAGAGAAGAAAACTGGGGAAGGGGAAGAGACAAGACCAGAGGAGGGAGAGGAGAGGAGAAAGGAGGTGATATAATGGTCTATGTTGTATGCATTGATAAATGTAACAACGTGGGAGTTCCCTCTAAATGGTTCTGTCAAACATGCTTTCATTCCTCAACCAACCCGGCCCGGTCATCCCACACACACATATTGTACATACCCATTCAAACCAAGCATGTTAATTCACTTTCTAGCAGCACAATCTCCCCATCATCAACATTTGACAAAGTAATGGTCGCACGCACTAATGCAAAAAAAGGAAGTCCACACATTGGTAATAATCACTCGACTAACATGCATGCAAATCCCCACTGCAAAAGCAAACATGCAGTTGTAACAACATCACAAATTGTTATTAAGATGTTGAGATACTGACAGTGAACAGTCCTGATTATTGTTTAATCCATGTCCTGCTGTGACCTAAAATGCAGACTTCACATGCACATTGAAGCAACTGTTCAGTTTTATGGTGTAAGACTAAAGTATTTTGTTTGTGTTGAGGAAGCAAAGTGTACTTCAAGTTTACGCTCTAAGTGAGCTGTCAGAAGTCTCAGATAATCTAGCACTGCTGGCTTGATGTGTACCAAACATAGCACCCGAACTGTGTTGCACTATAAGAATTTGTGTTGAGTCACTTATCAACCCTATTGTAGCTCTAAAGAATGCCAAAGTGGAAAAGAAATAATGCCATACATGTTTTGCCATTGTTTATTATTATGATGAGTTCTGCTAGGAGAGGGAGACCACAAAACTATTACAAAACTATTAAAAGAGGCATTCAAAGACACAAACACAGATCCACATGGTGATAATATACACCCTCTGTATGTGTTACTTTGCAAATTGCTGTTTTAATTGAGATTCAGGTAGTTTTAGCTTGGCTTTAATGGTGAGCCAGCCTTCTAAAAGAGTGCACTAACCCCAGCTGTCTTCTGCCCAACCTTGTCTCCTCATCTCCTTCCTCTGCTCTCTCTGAGACCAACACTCTTATGCCCTAAAGTCAGCAGACATGACAACTGCGCCAGATCCGACAATAGGCAGTGGATTATGCAAGAGCCAAGTTTCATGGTCTAATAAAAATGTTCTACTTTTCTTCTTGCCTTTTTTTTGTTTTACTGGTCTTGAGCTATAACTACAGTACTATGTTACTCAATCATTTATTGCTCCTGCCCACTGGCCGCTTTGCTGTCCGTGTCTCCACTGATTTGGCCAAAATGAAAGCCAAAGAGCGAGTAGCTTTGGTTTAGATTAATATTAATGGACTTGCTTCTTGTTCCTTTGTAGATTTTACTGAGTTTTAGTGATGAAAATGGAGGCCAAGCTTGGATATTTAATCATTCTTGCTCATGGTATTTAATAATTCAGTTGGTCATGGGACAAAACATAATAAAGTTGACATATGTATTTAGTGCCACATATAAGAGGTTCCCTTAGCTACTATATGGAATTTTATATATGTTAAACTTAATTTCATAATTCATAGTTTTAACAGGCATTTTCAGAATTCAGTCATTCTTAAGATCATGGGTACCTCAGAAGTTGATGTTGAGGTGCGTTTGAACAAGGCATGAAACAGTTGTGGAGCTTCCTAGTGGCCCACTATAGACTGCGGTTTTACTGGGCAGCTGAATGTGTTTAACTGTGTAAGTACTTGAATCAATGTAGAAAAATAAAATAAAATAAAAACTGTTTAAAAAATCACTTCAGTTATGTTGTGCTGAAATATCACAAGTGAGGGGTCAAGACGAGTCAAGAGCACACAAGAGGGTCGCTTTGAATATAAAATAATAACAACAATATGTGAAAATATTCATGCTGGTACTTGTCAAAGCACAAAACAGATTTTTGAACCCGCCACGTTAACTGAATATTTATGAGAGAGTTGCAACTTGACAGTGTCATGGCAATTAGATATCAGGTTCACTGACTTTCCTTCATTCTCACCAGTCTAGTCCAATTTAGCTAGTGACTTTTCCTGTTATTATACTATATTCAAATAATTGTATGATAAATGAATGATAAAAGCATCTTTTTTTGTGGATAACCTCATATTTTTTGTCAGGGAACCAAATACCTATTACTGTGTCTGCTGTTAGAATATAAAAAATGGTGACAAATGCAAACTAAATCATGCTAAGTGACTAATCAACTGGACTGTATGGGATTGAGATGGGACATTATTATGAACATATATACAGACCATTAACAACCCTCAGTAATTCCTGTTCTCTGTACCCTATCTTAGATGGTTACACTACAGATGACATTGAGTTCTACTGGCGGGGAGGAGACAATGCTGTGACGGGGGTGGACAAGATTGAACTGCCACAGTTCTCCATTGTGGATCATAAGCTCATCTCCAAGAATGTTGTCTTCTCCACAGGTAATGGTAACAAACAGTTTGAGATGCATGAATAACTAAAAGAGACCAAGTTAAGCGTGTGCTAGTTGAATGTACAGGGTTGAACAGACAAACAGCAACACCAGTACAACATAAAGCAATCCAGTATTATCAGCCCTGCAATAAATATTCTCTTCAGGCATATATGCTTGTACATGTATTTTGTACATATACACGCACACTTAACTGTAATTACTTAGCCTTTATTTCCATTAAAAAAGCCCTTTCATAATTTTTTGTCTCTTTGGAGATTGCAAAAAGGGCAATATGGCATTTCATAAATATTGTCTCATTCCACTGTTTGTTCTTATTGATACGAAAATAGCATCCACTAATTTCCAGAAATGCAAAATGTTATGTAAATTTATAAACAAACATACAAACCTTTGAATGAAGTTCTGTCCTGGGACACAGAAGACACGATGACTTATTTAACAGCAATAAACAAAAAGAATGCTGTCTGATACAATGAAATATTCATCTCCTCTGCATTTTCATATTCATGAATTTGTCATGCAAGCAAGCAATTGTAAGCGGGACAGCGGCTCTGATGAATACAGTTTCTTTGTACTGTACTTAATGAAAGCAGAACATTAGCGCAATAATAACGTAGAGGCTCCACCAATGAGAGGACTCGTTATTTGTGCAGGGGTCACACATTTCACACAACCCTTAAAGTAACATCATGCTTCCTGATGAATGCACAATGTTTGTATGCATGTGTGTGTTTGTTGCCCATTACCATGCTTGCAAGTAAGTCTACCCAGTTGCATGATTTTATTATCTTATACAGAGATGTAGTAGACGGGGGATTCCCTTTTAACATGCTGTCTATTGGGATATGGAGAGAGCGACCTGAGGGTCACTCAGAGATGCAAACATCAGCACAAGTGCCTGGGCATTTATCCAATAAGTGTCATGTTTTGCTCCAAGGATAGACAATGTCATTGTTGTTCTTATGAATAATAAATATTCACCGTTGCACCTCGTTCCTGTCATTTCCTACCCAAGCTATTTCTTCGCTTCACAAAGAAATAATTTAGTGCTTCTCTCAGTGGCTCATGCTAACATTAGCTAACTGAAATAGCACATCTAAGTGGTGACATTCCAGGAGGGGCTGAGGCTGGTGGATTGTTGGTGCTCATTAAAAAGACTTAATCTACCTCCCTCGCGCCTCTTCTGTTTCTGCACGACTTTCCAATAAACTGTATATTGCAGTGTATTCCAGCTCTTCTTGTGCTGCCTTTCCCCATTAAGCTGTAATGCAACCCAAACCAAAATACAAGAATTTCCCTAAGGAGAGAAATATGTGTGCTGATACAATTTGCCTTTGTGTGGGCTTATTTCAAATAGAGGAGGGATAAGCAAAAAATAAAAGAGGACCCTCAACAGACAAACCATCAAACTTCTTGCAATATTGTGTACAAACACAGGCAGAGGAGGACAGGTAATTCTAGAGAGTGCTGATGCTTCAGTTTAGTGGAGACAACATATATGGCTTTTTACTGAGTGCTTCTGCAATGGACAACCCAGGGATGAGAGACTATACTCAGGATGGGTCTGAGTAGTTCACACCCTAGTTGTTGTATGTCATAATGATATACAGTATGGAAACCTAATGTTGATAAAAGAGCTTGGAAGAAGAACTGCTGAAGTAGTACAGTCCACATTTTAAGAATACCCTCACAACTTACAGAATCACTTTTCAGACAGGCTGTAGTTCTGGCACAAGTAGAACTACACTGATTACTGATTGAAATTCAATCCACAGAAAATGAAAAAACAATAATGTTATGTCGTTTTGTCAATTTATTAAGCCAAACTGCCAAACATTCACTGGTTCCCTCTTCTGAAATATAAGGATTTGCTGCTTTACATTGAATCTCAATCTATTTGAAACAAATTTTAAAATGTGAGTTTTTTCTTTTTTATAGAGTAAAAGGATTAATAGATTAAACCCCCAAAATAACTGAAAAATGAATCAATAATTAAAGTATTTATTAATTTCTAGGATTTCTGAGAGAGACTTGAATGTTGTTATCCTTTCTTGTGCATGATTTGTAAACCTAGGATTAATTACGAGGCGCACAAAATGTCTGACTTATACCAGAAACCAACATTCTCACCCCATCTTCTACCAACATTCAACATTGGTTGCTTTCGATCATTAAAACAAACATTCCCCAACTGTGAAGATTTACTACCTTTACCATAGGGGTGGCAGATCAGAAACCATCACTGTTCTCTGACAAATTACATGCTACATGTTATTGTCTGAACTTATTTTAAGGTCTGAGGTCATCCCAAAATATACACTGTAAGCGAGAGTTATCTCCAAAATAGCATATTCCTGGAGACTTGGCAGCTGTTGCAAATACTGTGGTAATGTGTCACCTAACACTGCTTGTGCTTGCTTTTATTCTTCCCCCGTCCCCCGTCTGCAGGTGCTTACCCTCGTCTGTCCCTGAGTTTTAAGCTGAAGAGGAACATCGGGTACTTCATCCTGCAGACATACATGCCTTCTATACTTATCACCATCCTCTCCTGGGTCTCCTTCTGGATCAACTATGACGCCTCTGCAGCCAGAGTGGCTCTAGGTGAGGCCTGCGATACAAACATAGACAGATAGGCAGGACTTGCTGAAACAGGGATTGACACTTAGAATAAGATTGCACTGAAAATACTGAAATAGACTGACCAGGGAAATCCAATGATAAGCAATACATAGATTTGTCTTCCCCTGAATTTCACCATGTAACATTCACTTGTCATTAACTTGAAGGGCAAATAGAGACAAGAAACATTACGGGTGACAAGTTGAGGAAAGAAAAATATTTACAACATATTTCCCATTTAGTCAGGCAAGAAAATCTGACACTAACCTAAACATTTAATATACTATGAAAGGAAGAAGCAAAGATCTGCTTAACCTGTGTCCCGTACAAAATCATCAATGCAGGCCAAGATTTTCCATTGTAAGTAATACTATTTACACAGTTCATCAAATCTTTAATTGTTGCCCTTCATGAATGAATGAATTACTTTGTTTTGTGTCTTTATTAAATCTAGACACAATCCTCATACAGTCTCTAGCACTGTGCTGTTTCACTTCTTTTACAATCGCTGTAGGTGTTAACAAGGTCAAATATCCATCCCAGTACAAGAAAAGTTGCTCTGTCCAACAGTCGTATTATGAAGTGATTTGCTTCTAGAGATTCGAGAGTCTCTATACTTTTCTGGAAGTCACAATTTCTCACCGCCCTCCTCGATTATGTAAACCTCATGTAGTCTGAGGTTTGTATTCATCGGAAGTGCCCTGCCTTCTTTTCACCCATCTCCACCCACCTAGCTTCATCCATCCTTCTACCCATCCCTTGCTTCAGTCGACAAGGCAATTTCGCTGATTGACGGCTGAGCTGCATTTAGTGATCCAGGGGAAAGGCATGCATGGGATTTAATAAAAAAAAAAAAAGGTAATGCTCCATAATGGAGGTGGGTCAGCAGAGTTGGTAAATGTTCGGTCACCCCCCAATCTACACTAGATTCAGGAACCACTTTACTCTGACCTGGTTTCAGGCATTAAAAGGGACCTTTAATGGCTGAATCACATGGCCACTGTGCTGAAGAAATCCTTTGTTGTTATTGTTAAGCTCTTGCAGCAACAGCTTGGGAAAATTGCCTGAATCCTATTTTGAGCAGTGGTCACCTGACAGCTTTGTGACAGCTGTATAATAATTTAGTAATTGTTTACTGAGAAATAGAAATTGCCTTAAATATTCACGCTGTGTGTGCTTTCAAAGTAGAATATACAAGTGCATGGAGGAGGATCCGTGAGAGCTATAGGAGCTGAAAACACAATTATTAAATCATGCATGGAAAATCATATTTAAGTTTTCAAATCGGGACTTTCATGCCATTTATTATTCCTGCATTATATATAATTTCATAGACACACACACTTGTAAGCACAGAACATCACAGAACTTCTCAGAAGAACAAAATTAGTTGTCACTCATAATAAGCACAAACTCAACACATTGATGCACAGTCAATCTGATACTATCCCCACAGCTCGCTGGGCGAGGCTTTTGAAAACAGTCTACAACTTTTCTCAGTAGGAGTTCACCGCTAATGAACCATGTTTGACATTTGAATTTTAAATTGCTACAACACTTCAGGTGCACATCTTTTAGCTCCTCTCGTAAAGCATGGTTTGAAGTCATGGGGCTAAGCCTCTCAGATTCATTGGTCCTGACAGGCTTAATCAAGCACAGACATGGTATCAGGTTGATCACAAAGATGTCTTGAAGTCGTACGGATTAAGACTGCCACACATTTGGTCAGAAAAGTACAGTAAGTAAGGGTTTCAGGTGATTGTTGCTATTGAATTAATAAAAAAGTTTAGACTAGACCTGCTCTATAGTGTCCTGTGATAACATTTGTCAGGATTTGGCACTATAGAAATAAAACTAAAACTGAAATTAACTGATCTGCTGATTTGTAGTTTATGAAGCAATACTATTAATTCTTTTAACATTCTTGAGTCATAATTTAATGAATATGGTCTTTCTCCACCAGGTATTACCACGGTGCTCACCATGACTACCATTAACACCCACCTGAGAGAAACCCTGCCCAAAATCCCTTATGTCAAGGCCATAGACATGTACCTCATGGGCTGCTTTGTCTTTGTCTTCCTGGCTCTGCTGGAGTATGCGCTGGTAAACTACATCTTCTTTGGACGGGGCCCCCAGCGTCAGAAAAGGGCAGCTGAGAAGACAGCTATAGCCAACAACGAAAAGATGAGGATGGATCCAAACAAGGTAAGAACAGCTTAGCTTGCTTCTGTAGTTTGTAGAGCTGCATTTTATTTTATTTTTCACTTTATAAAACTTATTTTTCAGGAAAATGCCTCAACTTATGCAGATTAAAGCACATACTCTCGATGAGCTCCCATATGCTCACATTTTCTAGTGGGGGCAGTTTTTTCTTTGCTCTAGATTTACACACATCACATATTTCCTTTACTTTGCAGTGAAATTTTAATTTAATTATTCATAAAGCTGTCTAAGGAGCTCAGAATAATTACTAGCAAAGAAAAGAAATGTCACCACTTCAAATGGAGGGTTGACCTAATGTTTCCTGCCTTCGCTGTGCCAAGTAGAGCCAGCCTAATAAGCTTGTATTATCCCCGTTTGAAATCCAAATGTGACATGTTGCCAGCTGAAACAGAGGGAAAGAAGGTCTCTGAGCCACTTGGCTCTTTGTCTTGGTAAAAAGAGTTGCGTTCCCTTTCCGATTTTGTGCTCCCAGCTGACATGAGCCAAATGCTCACTAGCAGAGATGCAAAATGGCCACTATAACATGGCTGCACATGGACATGCTGATATCAGTTGAATGCAAACCACTGTCAATAACTGAGCAGAAGAACGACTGCATTAATATCCCGTGACATCAAGTGAAGGCAAAGGAAGAAAGCAAAACTAGACTTGTGTTTTGAATACTAGCAATACTAAAAACTGTGTACTGCAGTTCATGCCCACAAGTATTTGCAGTTACTTGAGAACACAATGATTTCATTATTTCGAAAAATGTACTTTGTTGCAAAGTTATACCCACCTACACAAACCTTCCACCACTTTTCTGTTGCACAAGTAACCAAGGCAATTCTGTTTGCACTTGCAGTGGCTGGTGGGGAATGTGGTTGGCAGAGATGATACTTTGTATGCAAGAATGAAACAAAGGGATCTTGATGGTCATGACTCAATGTGGGAACCAATCTTTGTGGACGACGCAGCAATTGGACTTGGTGATCAAAAGAATAAGGTACTACAAAAACCTATTTAGAAAATGTCAAACTGGGTTAAACGGCTACTATACTTTTGCAGCATTAACTACTACATGTCTTAAACTAATAATATTGTTGTTGGTTTTTTTGGCCACTTGAGGGCAACAGAACAAGATGAAAACATAACATTAACATATTATGCGTATTTGGTTACCAAACCAAACATTTGCCTTTTCATACATCCAGCAGACTTGGAGTAGCCTTAGAATCTATTTGGGGTTGTGTTTTAGTCCACCTGGTGAATATAAGTGCAGTATTCCTATGAGTTGATCTTCACCAACTCCTGAGGGAAATATCTTGCTCTTTAGTTTCCAAATACTCCATTATGTTCACCAATCTGCTGTTTGGTGCTGGACAGATAAAACCAAAACAATGAGCTTAAATAAAAGCTGATAATGATAATTCTCTGTTGGATCGTCACTTGGAGTGGCCCCTTTCACATTAGACGTAATAATTTCAAACATAGTGAAATAATATATTTTGAAGGGAATATGTATATTGAGCTAATATATTTAAATTAATTTAATCAAATGTGATGCTGTTACATAATATTAATTTACTAGAGAAACTTAACTCTTTACCTTCGGCAGATGGACCCACATGAAAACATCCTTTTGGGAACCCTGGACATCAAGAACGACATGGGCGTTTCAGAGCTGGCTCTGGGTCTCAATGACCCACGAAATACCATGCTGACTTACGACAGCTCAACTCTACAGTACCGCAAAGCAGGGCTGGCCAGGCACAACTTTGGCCGAAACACACTGGAGTGCCACATGACTCAAAAGAAAAGCAGACTACGGAGGCGCGCGTCACAGCTAAAGATCACCATCCCAGACTTGACTGATGTAAACTCTATTGATAAATGGTCGAGGATGATCTTCCCAACTGTCTTCTCCTTCTTCAACATTGTTTACTGGCTTTACTATGTCAATTAAAAGAAAAATACATCATCAGTGAGGGCAAGAACAAACGGCAAACTATGTTGCTAATTTCTTGTTTGTATCTGGTTTGTTTCATTTTTACGTGATCTTGTAACACTGGACTGAATTACTATATTCAGGACTGGATCCATTATATCTTGGAAACCACATTGCTGGCTAACACATGAAAACCTTATAGAAGAGAGATTACAAACATATAAGGTGCCTGTTCCTGAGTAATTGTTTAAAGTTTTACATATTTTGTGAATAGTGTATCTTGCCATTTTTTTAAATGTTTGTCTGCATATCTTTTTTATGTTTTTAATATTTTAGATTCACAACATACATGATTCATTGCCAAAATATCATATCAGTTAAATACAAATTGACATATTTAAATGATCGTTTACGTTCACTGAAACTACTAAGTGCTAAAGCAAGTTTCAGATCAACAGGGTTCTATGTCAAAGAAAAAAAAAAAAAGTATTGTTTCTAGAATTAATTTCATACTAATAATAAAAGGGCCTGAAGTTCACATTTTACAAAATCATGTAATGTGAAAGAAACAACCTTTTTCTACTTTAATATATTGGGATCACTATAAAAAGAATTTCTAAGCTTGTTCTCAGTTCATAAACCATTTGAGTGGCAACTAAGATCATTCCAAAATGTTCAGGTTTTAACTCGGATTGCACTCAAGAAGTCTGCTTGAAGGTCAAAAATGGAAAAAACGAGTAGCTAAGACAGCAAACATCTGTCTACTTTGTCAAACTGTTGAAAGAGAGCAAAGAACATATAGGGAGAATATATATTAATAGTGGTGTTTACCCCAAAGCACATATACAGCATTTATCAACGGAATTATATGACCTACAAATATTCCCTTTTATTCTCACTTTGTTGCGCAACACTGATAAAAACATGTTCACAACTGCTGAAAAGCCTTCTGTAAAAATGTCAGCTATGATAATAATTTTATTGTTCAAGAAGAACACAGATGGTGAAGCTAGATGGAGTCCATTCGTCCACAGAAGGCAGGAATGCGTAAAAAGCACAAAAAACATTAAATATCAGCTTTTGACACCATTATTTTTTAATGCAGCTGTTTTTTCTTTTTGTTGCCAGCGAGTATATGTATTGAATCTGCCTTCCAAGCCAGATTATTCTAATTATTATAAATTTAAAACCTCTCAGTCATGTATTGTTTCCACATTGAAAAATAAGTTGATGATAAAGGATATAGCCGTAAACCCCGAAATACATTTATTACAGTTAATAACAGATTATTTACTAATGATGCTGTGCTTTTGACTCTATGTACACAAAGTAGATTTTATAAAGGGTTTTGCACAAGTTCTTAAAAGCCATAGAGGCTGTACAGTAGTTCTTCTAACACCTGGTGCTTATGGAGGCAGTCTCAAGAGGAACTTAATTTACATGACTATGATTACACGTTCTGATTTAGTTGCAACAAGGTTAAAATGTAAAAAAAACAAAAAACAAGTAGGGCTGTAATTCATATCCCCCTTTCCCATAGATTTGCCACACTGTCCATATGAATGGACTCTTGTGTTATGGCCTCTTCTCCGTATACACAAAGTACCAAACCATTCATCAAAGAGTAAAGCGCAAACTGCCACCAGAAAAAGTTTGTTAGAGTCGCTGTGAGTGACAAAGTCTCAAATGTGAAATTTTACAGACATGAACATTGTTGAAGACATAGAAAGGGAGAGACGGTAATTTCAAATATCTTTCAAGCATTACACTGAAATGAGAAATAGTAAATGGAGCCTTTGTCTCTGTTGTCTCACGTGGTTCTTTTGAGTTAACCTAAAGCAACAAAGATCTAATTTAAAAAAAAAAACATTATTCCTGGTATATCATTCATTTTAGATTGTGGAGGTGTCAGTGAACACTTAAACATTGATATTCTTGTTTACTTAAAATGTAGCCACATACAGTTATGTCTCACTGCATGCTCTGTACAGTAGTAACTCCTTGATATTCTGTTTTTGATCACTTTCTCCTTTCTCACTGAACTGTTTCATTTCATTTGTGATTTTTGTGTTTAAGTCACTTCACAAATGAGCATACATAAATGTGTAATTACAATTTATAAGGTAGTATGTCTGATTGATATTACAAATACTGTATTGAAAAATATTTACATTTTTCTAAAAAGCATTTATGTAACAGTTAGGACTGTTTTAAGAATGACACAATGATGCTTTCACAAGCACTGCCCAACAACTTTGATTGAACATTGTGCATAGTTCTGACTTACAATACAGTCCAGTTCAGTTGGAATCTTGGACTTTCACCTCACTGGTGTTTACGTTACTCGTCAAAATGAATAATTTTCGCAGTGTGTTGTTCTAGGTATTGAAAACTGCACATAATTGTTGTGTTTTGTTTTGGGGATTTTATTTTTACGTTCTGGTGATTAACACGATTTCTTCATCTTTCTTAATTTTAATATACCTTTCTCCTTTAAACAAATGTGTTTATTTTGTAAGTAAGTTTTAAAAAACACATACGCAAAGGGATCCAGATAGATTCTGAGTTAATATAAAACGTATTATTGGCATTGTACATTTACAATACATTTCTATATAGATGAGTATGAGTTAAAGTAAAATTTGGGCTCATGTCCCAAAAAAACATATTTAAATAAGTATGTATATATCAAATAGTATATTATTAATCATCAATCGGAAGATGTTATTCCTGTAAATAAATACTTATGAGCTTTCAACAGAAAAGACAAAATGGCATTATACTGTAACGTTAAGAGAATGCAAAGGCTCATGTGAAACAATGTAAATAGTCTATTTTAAATTGTCACTTGATCACTTTTCTTTTGCTCTTTGTCAGGGCACATTTCATTGGTTTTGCCAAAATGTAACATATATTCATGAATGTAGTTGATATTCTTTTGCAGCATGTATTTGCTGTAATGTGTCAGCAAAAAGTATAACAATTTCTTGTACCAATGATCAGCTAAATACAGCTTAATGTACACCACCTTTTTCGAACACACGCACACGCACATGTACACACACACACACACACACACACAAAGGGTCAAGTGATAAAGAGGCTAGTGATGCCTTTGTATCAGCCCGAAAGTCAACCATCTCAGGTCAGCACAATTCACACGACTAACAACACTTCAACACTTCAAACCCAACAATTGTACTTAAGGAAAAGTACCTTAGTGAGCTTGTCTCAGATGTTTTCTCTTCTTTGTTTGCTTTCTCTGTTTAACTCCTTAACTTAAATACTGTACACAGTACACATTTACAGTACTAACAGTATGACACTTACCCAGCACAGACATAATCTAAACACAAATTATTTTAAAGGTCATTAAGGTTCTAAATCCACCTCAGCCATAGACAAATCTCAACTAACCCGATATAAATATATTTCTTAATCTTCAGAATAATACTGTATGTGGTATGACATGGTGTATTTTGAGTGTGAGTGTGTAGTGGATGTATGTCGGCCAGACAAAGCACGCAGGCAACTGGCAAGAGAGTTCTGCTTCATAAGTTCTACACTTTGAATATGTGTTTGTACTTCACAGCGCTTTTTTGTTTCATATATTTTTATACTTCTATACTCCTGTGTAAAAAAAAAACTGCAAACACTGTCGTTTGGCAAAACCTTGTAAATCCAATTTTGGCCATTTTCACATTTATACTATACAGAATGATTACATTGTCCTCTCGGGATTCTGAAAACTTAATGACATGTATGCTTACAAAATCCTTTCATGATCCCCTGTATAAAGTTTAAAAAATATATGGTTTGAAAATTGCTTTTTTTTCTCTTAATTCCGAGAAAGTTAAAGTTTTTGGAAATGCAATGTTTTCAGACAGCGGCGTCTTCTCTGGAGAGCAAGGACAGACTGACATCCTAAAAGCCTAAATGACACATCTTGGTGACAGTGTATGTTTGCACACACTCACAGAAGAAGCCTTAGCCTCCTGCTGCCCTGGACTTCACTCCAAGGAGCATCAATCCTTCTTACCCTCTCAACACCCTCCACCCTGTCTGTCTTGCCTTGTATGTGCCACTCACGAGAACATTCCCAGAAACCCAGAGCTGTACCCTTCTCAAAGATAAGCCCTGTAAAAGTCAGTGTCTGTCTTTACTATGAAAAACCTATGGAAATGAATACATTGTCAATAAATATTGTATACAGTTCTAAATCTGTGTGTTTGTTTCTGATGGATGGGTCTATTATATTCAACATCTGAGAGATCAGCAGACCCATGTTAACAACCAATATTTTATCATGCTGGAAAAATCTCACATAACACAATTAATTGGGGTCAATTTCAAAGTCTTAGCTGACACTTATTTGTCATTCATTTGAACAACAGCTGCAAACACCATTATTTTTAAAGTAGGTGTAGTACTTTTATGTGATTTGTGGATTTAATACTGATTGCCAAAGTGTGTTCGGTTTTCAAACATCTTTATTCCAAAACTCAGTAGTTACAAGGTCACTTTTACACTTGCTGGCAGTGTAAATTTTCCAAACCACTGCTCATGCATTTGCATTTCAATTTCAAGGCTTCACATCACGGGGATCAGTAATACGCATTAAAATGTCGAGGGAAATAATGCGTATCTGGAGTTGAGAGGTGCTTAGGTATTGTGACATCAGTACATTCCTGCTGGACTTTACTATGATAAAACAATTGTCTGTTGATTTTTATTTATAGAAAAAGCAAAAAGCAAATTTTAACACTCAGATAACACGCATGGGACAGTTCAAATAAAAAGAAAATTGTTCTGCTCTTAATAATTTAAGAGCAGCAGTCACACAGCAGATCTGCTCTTTATTTATCTGAACTTTTTAAGCAAAGTTATGCACAAATTACTGTCATTTCTACGTGTGAGTATTCCTGTTAAGAGTGCAATCTTTTTTTGTTAGTCCAAAACCAAACAACCTGCCTTTTAAAACCAGTTTTAAAAACATTTCAAAGTCCTATATTAACATTCTGGTGATAGGGTTGAATGGGAGGTCGTTTATAAAGACACATTTTATTTCTACGATATCATAAAATATGTGCTTTACACGAGAAAGCAATTCAATGCAAGCAGTTTCTTGTGGGAAAAAAAGTACATTTATCATTCTGGATATTTTAGCACGCTGGAGTTCACACATTCATTTTATCAAGGCTGCTGCTCAATTTCTAGCTGTAGTATTTCTTATATAAATCATAAAAATGGCTGTATTAGTATACAGTATGCAGTATTAAGCCCCATGTCAACCGTAGATTAGCATCAACAGCAGTTGCTGTCTTTGTAGTACAGTAAAGATTACTGCCAAAGGCTAAATAGTAGGTGTACTTTTGCAGAAGTGCGTTGTCAAAGGTCAAAATGGCAGTGTAGCTTTAACAAAACATGATTCTGGCTGTGAACAAGGAGTTCTTTCAGTGTGTCAGAGATTGAACTCATCTTGCAGGATGGTTTATTAATTCTGTTAGAATGCAATAATACTGCAGCTGCCTTTTCAAAGTCTCAAGATTGAACAGCAATTATTTACATCTAACTTCCACTCAACATAGCGTCTTTTCTCTTCTTGCTCACTTTATCTTACGTACAGCATCCACCAGAAGTACTTGAGTCATACACTCTACAATAATATGTGAATTAACTTTTAGACCTGATGTACAACTTGACTTCAGTCTTGATTCAAGAAAAGTGAGCAGTTCCTCAGGATCCTTTAATTGATCACGTTGCATTCCAACTTTAAAATGCTCCTGTAAACATCTCTCAGCGTTTTTATCTATTAGTGCTAAAGCTTTAACCTAATGCCACTAGCAATGTGGCTAATGCTCTTGTCATATCCTTCTGAGACCCAGCCCATTGACTTGTGTTCTCCACAGTGGACATTTTGTTCATAGAAGAAAATTGGAAGACACTTTTTTTCCTCGGGTCCCAGGAGGATACAAAATAGTTAATCATAGTAATGTAGTAACACCATGGCAATGAGGTCTGGGTTTGTTTTAGGGCCATTGTATTATGAGTACATTTTTATATACCACCACTTCAAACTGTGTTAGCCAAATGATCTAATCACATCTAATACATTTTTTTCAGAACAAAATACTGTTTCATTAAGCCACTGTATAATAACATGTGCATTTATTATAAGTGGGAATGCTGGGGATGCACATAAACTGTGACTGCTTTGGCCCCAAATAGTACCATTTGTGATGAGTACCCTGGTGGTCTTGTGGTGGAAGAAGCTCACAGGCATGCCCAGAATGTCCCTGGTTTAATTCCTGCTACTGACATGAAGCTGTTAATGAGAGAATGTGATTTCTGGAAGACAGCTGTCACTACAGACTGCTGATATGAAGCAGCGTGACTGTATTCTTTAAAACATCTGACTGACTGAGTGTCGCTTCTGACAAAGTCTGACGAAGATGCAGGGATGAATGAGATGCCACCAAACAAAAACTGCAGTGCCTTTGGGCGAAAGTACTGAAACAATCCAAAATTCCAGTGGAAGCTGTTTGTTGGCAGATATTGTGCCATCTCAAGCTTATAATGTGTGTGTTCAGAATGCATACATAGCACAGTGTAAGCCTGCTTAATCAAAAGGATCTGCATCCCATGGGAACAAAGATCTTTTCAAATTTGCATTGCCTTTTTCATGCGAGCACAGTGTGATGCTGAATTCTGAAACTGAGCCACGGTGGTGTAGAAATAGAGCTCTGGTGGCTCCGGAGAGGACATGAGTCATGACACAGAACTGTAGGCAGGCCTGGCATTACAACAAAGACATTTAGTGTTTAATTCAAAACGCTCCTTTTTATCTTTCACCCACAACACCCTTTTTGGTGATCACCCACAGACTGCGTGTGTGTGTGTGTGTCTGTGCATAACCCACGTTGTTGTTCATCTAAATCATCCAATGTTTCCGATTAAACTGACAAAGGGAAGCTGCATTTGTTCAGCCAAGATATCATACCAGCATTTTTGTAAAGGGTGACTCACCTATGAAGGATACTTGTGATATAAAAGCATGACTTTGTGAGGAATTGCATCAGAAGCAATTGAAGAAGATAAGACACCGGAAATGTGCTTTTGTCCATATAAATGCAAGCTTTCCACTTTTTTAATTACTTGTGAGAACCATGTTTGACACTGCAGGACTTGCTTTAGCAACACTCTGTCTCCTGTTGTACCTTCCACTGCAGCGGCCATGGCTACAGGTAGCTTAAGGACTCCAGCACAGATACACAGGGAAATCAGTAAAAGAACCAGTAGGTTAGTCAAATAGCAGTGCCTTTAATGGCAGATAAACATCCAGAGACAAATAGTTTCCTATAGCAACAAAACCCATGCTGTTTAAAAGCCTCTTTGTCTGGGAAACAACCCCCTGTCGTCTTTACTTTGAATTTTCTTTTAGTCTTTGCTCCACCACTGCTGCCTTAAAATCTGTTGTTGTTGTTGATGTTGATGATAGACACAAGTCAGTGGGTAAAACAATCTGTAATCAATTTATATTACTCACTTGTCAACTATTGACTTTCAGCACATTTAACAGTGACTGATAATCTGATGTCTCAGCTTGTGTTTTTTTTTTTTTTGCTAGACTGACCAGGTAACATAACATTACAATAATTAATATTTGAATAAAATCTCTACTGACGTTAAGAAAGCATTGGCATTGTCAAGAGGATAGGTGGGATTTCCATATTACATGTGCACAGTGCCATGTTAAAATTACAACACTACCACAGTTAAGCCCACTTAAATATTCATTAATTTTTTAATCAGTCAAATCGGCAAACAATTTCAAACGAACAAGATTTCTTACAAAATGATCAGTTACAGCCTTCGTCATTGCATTTGCATTGAGTTTGCAGTTGTTAGATGGTTCCACTGCATCACATGATGTGGGTATGGAACTCCTCCTGGCTGAAGACTTGCACCCCTTTCCAGTAAATGGTGTGACCAGTTTCAGTCTTGTGTTGTGTCACAGATAGTTGATGTTGCCTGTTTCGGTTTTCGTTCAGTCTCTTGTCCAGTGAAAACATTGTAAACTAGGAGACATGACTTGACAAGGCCAGAAACATTGCTCTGAACAGAGTGCTGTAATGATAAGAAATTATTTATCTTGACTTTGGTTGGCAAAGTATTTGCCCATCAAAGCTGTTGAGCTGAGCTGAGCAGTTTTCTCTGTCAGCAAGGCAGAACTAGGTTGACAGATTAAAGCTTTACTTTTGTTAGTCTGCTTTGTTCATTTATTTTCTCATCTTACGAAACTTCAAGAAACATCTTTAATTTCTTTGCCTCTGTGCCTCTGTATGTGTGTGTCCCTAGTTAATTAGGAGGAATATATGTTAATGGGACGCTGCTAGCAGACTAATTAAGATTCTGATTAGAGCGAAGATACTGTCAGCTAGTCCCGATGTGTGCGCCCATGTGATTGTGTGCGCTTATGTGTGTGTCTTGCTGCTGGCTCGCTTGTCGAGGAAATCACCCCAACTCTAACATGCACTGGATGAACACATTACACAATGTGTTGTATCTGTTTGTTCTCTGGTTAGAAAATGTCTTTGCTACAATGGTGAATTACCATTTTCTAAGAAAAAAGCACAGAGCTTGATTAACCTACTCAGCCAGAAAATGTGGAGTTGGATTTGTTGAGTAGGAGGTAGTCATAGCCAGGGTGCAAACTTATCATTTGGGCTTGCAGAAGACCACAGGCTGAATTTAAGAAGTTACACAGTGATCCATCTAATAATGGGTTTATTTGTGTTTGGATGTGTGCGCATTTGTCTTTCTCTCTGTCTGTGTGTGTGTGTGTGTGTGTGTGCGTTTGTGTTTCTGTTTCTCCTCATTGTTTGTGACTGTGCTTATGTTTGTGTGTTTTTGACACTGTGTTGTGTTGCATGGTGTCACTTTCAAACATTGCATGCTATAGTGTGCAAGCATGCTGTGTTTCTTCGCGCTGGTGGAAACTGAAAGCTTTTCCCTACATGTTGTACATCCTTCATAGCAACAGTGCATTGACAAGAGCCAAAAAAAGAGTCATATTAACAATTCCTTTTGTCTGTCTCTGTTGTTTTGTCTCTATTTCTTCCCCTCTATGTTCTTCTCTTCAACGCTCTCTTTTCGTCCTTCTCTTCCTTCGTTTCCTTGTTTCATCACATTTTTCTATTTTTCAAATGGTTTTTCTTCAGTTTTCTATCTCCAGCATTGCCCACATGCTGTGCATTACAAAGGCGAGGCAAGAATCCAGCATCTGGAGGTTGTAAGGAAGAGTGACACTCCTCTGCTGCAGGGAGCCTTCACAAATGACTCACTCATACAGAACACACATCATGATTGATGTGGGCATTGACGTATGCATTGAAAAATGAACTGCAGAGATTAGATTAATTTATAACAGGGAGAGATATTTTGTTCACATCACTTTTGTGTGCACTGAGCTTCACTAACCATTAAAGAAATAAGAAACATCCATGTAAGATGTAACAGGTTAAGATTCAATTTTATGATTTGTTGTGTGTACAGAAATCATCGTTTGAAGTGAGACTTGTGTTTGTCAAAGAATGAAATGCTTTAAAGTGATTAGTGTTTGACTGTTTCCTTTGACATTTATTAGTAAGAAAAGGTTAGGGGCAATTTATATGAAATTACAGTGAAGGTTACACACTCACAGCCTCAGGTGAAGATTAATTCTTGTGGCCAGCAGTTATTGTGGCTTGAACCCCTGAATTTAAACAGGAGTTTGTGATGAAGTCTTGTGATACTGTTGAACTTTGCAGGCAACAAGTGTGAAATGTTTGCAAAATTAGTAATTTGTACCCTGTATACATGCATATTTGGTATATTATCAAATGTACAGTGACCACAATACAATTTAAAATCCATCAAATGAAAATTCATTAAATGAAGAACAGAAAGGGAATGTTTCTTTTTTTTTTTGTTTCTTTTTAACTAAACTGGACCCTAAAATTACTTAATTCACCTACTCAAGTAATTGTAGCAGGAAAATTACATTCTACTTACACAGGAGCAACCAGAATGTTAGGGGTAGGCTAGCAGCTTTGACACAGTGTTGAAATGTCCTCAAATCAGTGAATATATTCCCTCAAATTAAGCACATCAAGTTATTACAATCATTCCAATTGTTTAATGCTACATTGAACAATCTACTTTGTTTCAACACTCTGTTAACTCTGTGCTGACTAGCTCTGGCTGCTAGAAGCACACGTGCCACTGTGTAATGAACATTGTGAATATACTTCAAGCTTTGGTTGTTAAACACAATGTTGCGTCATCATCCTATAAATGTATTTTTGTGGATAACAAATGATTCCGTTAAAATGTTAAAGCTCTAGAAATGTTAAGTTGCTAAGTTCATCTACACAAATGATCAAAACCCTTTACCCCTGACACCTGCCATGGTCCTTACAATACAGTGATATACAGTTGTTCTCCAGCAAACACGGGCTATATTTCATAGCTAAAAGGGGAATTATTGTGTATTATTTTTCAGTGACAATTTGTTCCTCTTTCTAAATGCTTAGCCCTTCACAGCTGCAAAGCTTCAAATGGGAATGTACATTTTGGTATTTGACACTTCACAAAGGAGTGGCAAGGGGACACTTTGCTATGGAAAGTACTGCATGTTTAACATCACAGTGATCTATTTAAAAGACAGTATCAGAAAAGCCTTGGGGGACTGCTGTGACACTAAAGAGACCTTTGCCTTACGTTAACACAATACATGCACATGCATTTGCACAGGCATGCAGCACTGTTTGAAAAACGGGCTGGATTAGAAGTTTTCAGGACATTATCAGAGGCTGAGGTGGGGGAATGCCATTAGTCATGAGCCATTAGAGCATACCTTTTCCTACCCTTTAAAAAAGCCCATCATAGTGCTCTGACAGTTTGGTGGATGGGAGACAACAATTTAGTGCAGACCTGCCATAACCACTGACATCCTTGTGTGGGAGGTGCAGAATATCACTAAGTGAAGATAAAACACCTTAAATTTGTTTAGCCTGGGGGGAGGAAACACATTTGCTAAATGCATTCCTCTGGTCTTAGAATGAACACCGGCCATTGTAAGAAACTGTTCAAAAATCCTAGGGCAAAAGCCAAATAAACAGTGGTAGTAGCATAGGTTTTCCCGTTAATTGAAAATGATAACTTCCTGGGGAAATACAGTATCACTCCCTGGATTCCCAGAATTCCTTGGCATAAATCATTTCTTATGCTGCACATAATAAATATTATGTCATATAATTCTGTTTGCTCTAACTTTCTGATGTTATTTATTACATATTAGTTAGAACATGTGGATGAATAAATGAATGTATTTTTAATGAGCTGTCAAGTCCATTCAACAGTAAGTTTCATAATATTTCAAATGGAACATATGGAGAATATACAAAAACACAACAATCAGTGACTAAAATAAATATTAGGATATCCTATTTTTGCCTTTAACAGATGGTTTAAAAGCCTTTTAGGAAATTAAGTTGTGCATTTGATGTTGAGAGCACTGGATGCTGGCATGTCCTGAGGTTCTATCTTACAAACAAATTTAGGACTGTGACATTAACACACCTGGTTTTTATTAGATGCTTTTTCATGCTAACCTGTACCTGCTCCTAACCAACAATGCCTCTGAGGGTTTTTTGAGTAGCTATTTCTTTTTGATGAGTATGAAAATTATGTCATGTTCTACAACCTTCACAATCATCATCAGATCTCAACCCAGTTGAACACCTACAGGAGATTTGGGATGTTTTAGACTGCTGTGTTTTTTATGCTTGGAATGAGAATGACGCAGAAATCACAGAGCACAAACGTGACTTGTACAATGAACCTCTGACCTGAGTGCACAGGCAGATAAAGAGCAAATCCCAGTAATCAATGCCACCAAAATTGCAATGCCCTGCTTGATGGTTACTGGCACATTCACTCTTGCACCTCACAGCAAGTGGCCAAAACACAAAAGGGGTGTAGGTGTGAATAAAAACAAGCCTTCACAAAAACAGAGCCATCTCACACACTGTGCTTAGCATTTGAGGCAACATTTTCCATAGACGAGCTAGAAACCTCCCACTGTCTGCTCTCTCATCGTTACACACCCTCTTCCGACATCACATGCTCACCCCACATGGGAACACATACATCCAGTTTATTCTGGTTATCCAATAATGGGTTCCTTCTGTTTAATTCCACTCAGGAAACAGGGCTGAAGTCATGCTGCCTGTCATCAGGTGGCCGTCGCAGTCATTTGAAATTCTCTGCTCATAGCCATGCCACTCATCTCCTCCTCTCACTCGTCGAAAGAGCGGCTTCTCACCTCAGACTGGCAGAAAAATCCTCAATAGATGAAAAAAAGGCTTTTTTAATAAATAATATTTATTAAAAATAATACTAATATGAATTTCAATAAGGGTAATTTGGACTAGTGATTCAGACTTCACTAAAAGCCAAGCAACGGGCTATTTTCTACATGATAGATGCACCTGTTTGGTATATGCTCTTGTAAATGCTTATCAGTGACAGAAGCCAAATGCCTATTTATCAACCAAGAGCCAGAAGGACAACACATACACACACACACACACACACACACGGACAAATACACCCGCATTCAAATGCACAAGATGGTCTCTCCAGTTAATTGTTTCCACTGTTTCCATGAAGCGCTGGACACCCTTTGCTGTTTCGATCATGCATATTAATGCATGATTGTTGTTTAGAGTTGCATGTAAATGGGTCACTCCTGACAAAGCAAGGAGAGCATGAGAGGTGCATATAGAGAAAAAGAGAGTTAAATGTTCCCTTGTGAATGTATCCATGGAAACTATGTCAATGACAGGATGAAATGTGCAGTACAGATACACACATTAGTCAGTCCAGACTAGCTTAGCTTGTGTCCAATTTTGGAGACTTGCAGAAATATGCATTTTTTGATGTTCGGAGATGTAAAAAAAAAAAAAATAATAAAAATACTTTGAAATGTGGATTTCTCAGCTTTGTTTCTATATAACCTGGACTAATTATTCTTGAGGCGGAACCTACATTTTCAGGGTTTAGGAACCCAGTAGGTCTAATTAGAGAAAGGTACAGGTAATTAAAGTCTTGCTATCTTGAATTTGAAAGGGCAGGATGTGAAAACCATTATTAATATCTTGTTTTGTTGAACAGTGAAAGAAGACTAAACATACTGTAACTCATCAATTTCATAACATTTTGATCTCATATACATATTCCTAAATACAATTGCAGATGAACATTTTAAATCACACACTATAGAATTCCAGAATTGAAAAATAATGATCAATAGCGAAAACTAAACTGTCACACAATGATCAAGGCTCTGGAACTAACAAGCTCTTTAACTGATAACTATTACTCACCACTTGCTAAACACTGTTGTCATTTTCCCTTGAATTCAATTATTCATAAATGTCATTATTCTTTTCTGTAGTTTACATAACACAATACACAATGTTAGTTGAACATGTGTTGCCCCACACCTCCTCACAGTGACTAAAATATAGTCAAATAAGTGAAAACATTTGGGATCCCTTATGGTAACATACTTTGATTGCTTGCAATACTTTTGTCTTTATATAAGCTAAGTGAGCTTTCCAAGAGATTTTATGGTCTATAATTACATCTACATTCTGAGCCGCTTGCTAACACAAACCACAGACACACACACACACAGAGGAGATGAGTTTGTCCAGATTGTTTCTCACATCATCTCACCATCTGCTAAACTCACCCACACAAAACACACACACACACCTTCAGGATCAATGCACCCACATTGTCTCTAGCGTATGCCAGCAAAAGCCATCGGCAAGTTCAAGGTCTATGAGACATGAGTGAGGCATGTTGGTGTGTTTTATACACCAAGAACTACAGCGTGTCATACTGGCATATACTCCAACAAACTATTGTGTGTGAAACTAAAGATGATCCGAAAGTATATACAGTAAACACCTGTATTTCAGTGTTTACAGATGTTTAAGCAGGTGTTCCAAGGAAAATAAAAACAGATGTATATCACAGGGCAGGTTAAAAACCAAAGATGTTCTGTGTTTTCTGTAAAACTTACATTTAGACACATTATTGCTTGTTGCATTATAGTTACAGATTGGAAAGGAAAATTGAACAGAAATGTATATTCTGTTTACGTTCAGGCTGTCACGATGTGCAAGGACTTCCTTGGCACCACCTCGTATGTGAGCAATAATACTTTTTTGGAATATGCAGTTATATAAGCCAGTATATAAGACATTCATCAAAATTGGAGACACTCTTTACAACTCTGTCATCTTGTTGAAAAAGAATGTGTTGGATTGGCTCTGCAGTGGGATCACAAAAACAGAAGTTAACCTGTTCACCAGTACACCATATGAATTAATGGGATTTTTGATTAGTTGACAGTTGTCAAAATGGAATGTCGAGCTTGTCACCAGAGGTTGCAAAAAGAATAAGTTGGCGTCAAACTGACTTTCACTGCACATGCATCATGTTTATTCAGTTCTACTGTGGACAAATTATGGGTTAGGATCAGTACAACACAGATGCAGAAAATATTCTGGGGCAATTATCATCACCGTATCTTTACTGTGGCTATTCATGTGCAGACATTTACAGGGCAATTTAAGACAGTCAGTAAAGCATGCCGAGATTATGGTGTACCACACCAGTATCCACACACATCGCATCACAGACTAATGGAATTCAGGAAATAATTCTGGCCAAAAAAAAGCACAAATGGAAAATTGCATATAACCTTCCAAATCCCCCTGCCCCCATGTCTCTGCTTTCCATAACAGACGTCAGTGATGTTATCGTCACTTGTGTACAGTACATAGTAAAAAAAAAAAAAAGCCCATGGCGTACTGGGATGAGGTCATCATTTAACATCACCTCCACTTCCTGTGAGCAGCATGTGTAGAGGAAGAGAGGCACTGTGAAACCCACACCGTGGGCTGCCTATGCCAGGTGGATCCCACAGGGTGACCTAGCTGTGCACAAATGTTGTATAATTACGTGCTAATCTGTCTGTGTGGATAGGAAAGGCAAGTGCAGGAAGAAGCTGAACCTAACAGACTGGATTGTTTGTCTGTCAAAGCCAAGAAAATGGCACATTAGCCACATTAGCACTAAATTATATGGCTCGAGATGTGTCCAAAATAGCTCCACTTACACTTAACAGCACATGTGCGCCAGGCAGCCTCACTTACACAACATTAATAGCCTATAAAGGGACATTACTTATTGAAGAGACAGAAGAACATGTTAATTTGTAGCTTTTGCAACAGTTTAATTCCTTTTGAAGAATATATCTTAACCGGAGCAACCCACTGTTAAGCTGAAGCTATAAATATATGTCTAGAGTGTGAGTGTATGTGATTCTATGCCAACTCGGAATACAAATGTTTTCATTTTAGTGAGTTTAAGTTTAGTGCACAAATTGGCTTGAATAGGATCATAGACAAATATAGACATCACACAGACATGCATTCTTGTTTGTCCCTAATCTTCCGAAGCATTTGATGCCAAGTATTGAACACACCAGCATGTCTATAATTATAAAATCCTTTTACTCTGCCAGAAATACATTTCAATAAGTTAGGCATTCTGGGCTGCTGATTGATTTCATTTAGGAGGGATCCAGGAGAACAAAAAAAAACGTACAAAATAGGGATGGCTGTGTGGGAGAACAGATCCACAATCTCTTTGCATTAGCAGGGATTTTAGCATCCAGAAGGCATAATACAAAAAGCACAGTGCACACATAGACAAATTCGATTATTTTCAGTTTGAAATTCTGTGGGAACGCGTTAAATACATAATATTTCTGAGCTGCTTTTTATTACTTAATATGACTTACTTAAAAAATGGTACTCATGTCTTCCTAAAGCACGCAGATGGTCCTCTCAGTGTACATTTCGTTTTTCCCAGTTTGTTTGTGTGAATGATTTGACACTTTTTTCACACTACTTAATTTACATACAGTAGGTGGTGGATGTCAAGTATATATATACATGCATATCATACCAGCATATGTTTGACAGTAAATTGATGCTATTGCCCAACAGGTATATAACATTGCAGGAATGCATTGCATGAAGAACATCCTATACTGGGACTTTTTTTTTAAGGAGTCAGAGATTGAATCTTGCTCCCTGCATAGTAAAAAGACATTTGTTGAAATCCAAATCCAGTTTTGCGATGCATTTTAAATATACTTTGTGTTCATTCTGCTTAAAATGTAAAGCAAATTTCTCAGTGCCCACATTCCAGATGCCAGTGACTGCAGTATGTTCCTGTACTGTAGCACAGCCACTCCATTATTAAAACCATTCATAAATGCAATGATGTGAACATGTAACAGTATATTGCTTTCATTTAATTGACCATATTATGTGTTTGCATAATGTATGGAAGCCTATCAGAACATGATTAAAATACACATACAAATGAAAGCTTCTGATCTGAGACTATACAGTAGATTTGGACACTTGTCATGTACATGAGGACTCTTGATGTGGCAGCAGTGTGGCAACTCCTGTCAGTCTGCCAGCATGCATTTTATGAACGCTGATACTTCTCGCCTTATGTAATAATAGTTTTCATGATTACTTTTCAAGCACATTCTTAAACATTCTACTGTAGTGATTTCTGAACATAGGCAGTATCACGTTGACAATATTTTATTGGTTTGGACAGTATGGGGATTCTCTGAGGAAAGAGCGGACATGAAATTAAAGGTAAGAGCAAGCACAATAAAACTGATTTTGTTTCTCTGTTGAGATTTATTTTATTATTTTGATTTGATACTTTGTCTCCCTCTGGCTATATTTTGACATCCATGACCATATTGTAAGAATTGTGTGCTACCCCCCCCACTGATGTTCAGATTATTCCAACAAACATGATAGATAACAGACGTAGCATGTCAGCATTTCATCAAATGGAGCAATGGAGCAAATAGGGTGATCAAACATATTGACACCTCATCAGATGTAGAGATTCATGCACTTTGGCTCTGATATGGAAGCAAAAACCAAAGTATCAATCTTTTGACAGGGAATAAGAGAGTGCTGAGTTACAACATTTTCTTGGGTTTCTTCCCCTTCCTTTTCATTTTTGCGTACAGTGCTCCAGTGTTATGAGTCATCCATATGAGTGATAAATAAACATCCTTATTTGCGTGTAGATGATCAGTGACCTTTACTGCACCACGTGCTGTAAATAATTCTAATATTATTCATTCTGTTGCTGACATTTTACTTTAAAGAGTCTTTAACTGGGGGTTGCCAGTATTGTACATGCAGTCACTGAAGACAGTTATAAGATATCAATGGGACTATTTTAGCTGTGACGATAATATTGCCAGGAATTTAAAAAGTCAAGACTAAAGCATAGTCTGCATTGTCTGTTATTCCAATACAATTTAGGAATTTTAAAAGTAGTTTTTCTACGGATTTATGCCGATTCAGATGGAGGAGCAAATGGCACTGCCACATAATAGTCAATACAGGGGAAAGAATTTGATTTCTTCATTCTTCCTTTCTATATTTACAGCTATATATTAAAGGTCTCATGAAATGTGCATTATGTACCTGGGAGAACTATTCTGCCATCTACAGTGTATGAAAAATATGTCCAAGAAATGCATTTTCATAATAATATTGAAACTACTGTCAAAATATGTTTGATGACTTATGCTGCAGACTGAGGCATGCAAACCTCTATCCTATGCTCCATCATATGTGATCCCTCATAGCTTCTCTAGCTCTACTCTAGCTGCTCTAGGAGGCTACACAGTAGTGCTCTGAGATAGATCCTAACAAAGCTAACATACTGTTGCTACTCACATGCTAGGTAAGTATGATGTTTACCATGATCATCATCTCAGTTGACCGTGTTAGCACGCTGATATTTTCAGACTGGCACGAAAGGCAAAGCACAGCTGAGGCTGGTATGATTAGTGTTGTGGGCATTTGGTCATTAACAAAAGTATTTGTGAAATTAAAATTTTGATTAGATGATGGCGCTAAATAAAAAGTTATGGCATGACTAAAGTGATTACAATTCATCATGAGGGGAACATGAATGCATATACCAAATTTTATGAGCATCCAACTGTTCAAAAAATGTCACTAAAAGCCAACAATGTCAACCTGCTGGTGGCGCCAGAGGTAAAGTCAGTGGTTTAGCAGAGTCAATAGGATCCATCCTCTGGGGACCACAAATGTCTTTAAAAAATATCACAGTAATTCATCTAATAGTTTGATGAACCAACTGACACATATTGCGTGGACGCTAGCTTAGCAAGAAATCTGAAACCTTACCATTGCATCTACTACTTTTAGTATTAGGAGTCACAAGTGTTAGCTTGCAAAAAACAAAGCCAAACTATACTACTACCATAGGCTCAAACATAAGTGTCCTGGGATTACTGGGTTTAAAGATTGTACTGTACCTATCTATTTTGTTCTTTTTGTCTAGCTTACTGTTTGTGTCAGAAACCTGCCCCATTCTAAAATTGTCCAAATAATTGTGAGTTTTGTCAATTTTTTTTTACCTCTAGGCAAAATGTAATTTAGTACCTTAGTTACCTCATTAACTTAATAACTTAATAACTTAATAACTTAACATAACTTCAGCTGCGATTCCTGCCCACATGAACACAAGAGAGTTTATCTTGAGCCACAACATTTCAGAGAAAATGGGAAAAAAGGTATAGCTATAGGTATATAGGTATAGCTAAATGTGTGTTTGTCTGGTTTCTGCTTTTACAACAATAGAGCCCTACGTGTTGTTCATTTTATCAGTATCTGCAACAGTCATGCACATTGTAGTTTATTTGAGTGTGGATATTGTGGAGGAACAATCAGATGTATGACCCTAAACTGCCCTTCAAAATGGTGATCAGATTTAGAGGACATGATAATTCCTTTGTTTACGTCTGTGTTGCCTGAAAACATCGTAAACTTTAATTGAGTGAAGGTATATGGTCGATCATGTGCGGTCATATACCTCTCAGCTTATCTGGTTGTGCCTACTTCAAAGGACACCACATGGGGAGGAATGCTGTTAATTACTTTGCTTTCTATGAATAAATACAAGGTGACCAAAGAGCTCAGTACCCTCTGTTGTCAGACACCCTTTGAGTGCTAATAAGAAAGGGTTAGGACAGAGAAAAGATTCAATAACAAATTTGTTTGTGGTGAAGTGAGTATATTGGCAAGGCTGTTGTCAGAACTCACTTGCACCCAAATCATTTGTAAAACTATATTAGCAATGATTGCACTGTAGAGTCTTGATACAGTTGCCAAACAAGTTTTATTTCACAATGTCTACAGTGTTTATATTTCACGTACACTGTCCACCGCCACCCAGTGCATACTGATTGCCATGCTGAATGTGACTAGGTGAATCTGGTCTATAGGCCATGCATGCATAGCTGTGTGACAAATGATGTGAATGTTAATGTACTTTGCAACCCCCCACAGCATCTAGCCTCGTGTTTGTGTGCTCTCTGATTAAACCATGTGGCCGTGGAGGATGAGTCATTCACTCGGTCAGTTAGCCAGCCCCTCTTGGCTCCTACTGAAGGCCATTTGGTTACTGGACGCCTGGCGATTTAACTGGCCAATACTTCAATTGCGCCACACCACAGAAGGCTCCTGCTGAGTGTCTCCTCTTAGCTCATCAGTGGCAGGAGGCTCACGTCAAGCACCGCTTTTGTACCTACTTTCAGGACGCCTGCTTCCAGCAGGCTGCAAATACGTTATGCTGGGTTTCAATAATTGGTTATTGCCTATTTATACGGATTTTCAGGCCTCGGCCAGACAGAAATACAATATAAATGGGCCAAAAAGAACTGAAAAGGTTTATGGCTGCATCTCAAATAAGTTAAGATAAATTTACAATATCTCAGTGTCATCATGTCCCCATCAAGGAGGCACCACACAATCAGATGCCATTTGTGGTTTACAGGCTAACAAGCAGTGTAGTGATTAACCTGCTTCCAGATATTCTAGTGATGCTGGGGCATCCATTCAAAGGCTTTACTAAGCTTCCTGCTGCTGTGTCTACAGTATCAGCCTCCTATCAGTGTCAGACAGTAGATGGTGAGTGGTGATCTAGACATTGGACCTTTATATGGATCGGTGCGTTGGAAAATGGCAAAGCACCAGGGTTGATCTGATAAAGGCTTTGCAGCCCAATAGATTATAGGGGAAATAATTAGGGCTGCAAAAGGACAGAGACGAGGACTGCATAATGTGATTCAGTGTAAATGTTTTTAACAATATGATGAGGATTTTTCTGACTGTGGCTGCAGTCTAAAGAGACAGTGATATTTGATTTTCTCTGCGCATTTCAGGTCATTGTTTTTGTAAAACAAAATCTCTATCTCTTTATCCGATTTAGGCTATCCCAAAGTTTTCCCATAAAACTGAGCTCTCCAATTTACTCTCAAATGATTTTGTTAGGGCTTTAAGCTATATGTAAATGATCTCCAGAGACACAGTGATATGATAAATAGGCCTTTTTCACATGTAAATAATAAAATGAACGAATGATGAATGAATTCCAAAAAGCTGCTGCAACTTCAGGGTCCTTATATTGTTCATGTTTGTTCACCATAATACTGTCGTGGCTTGGGACAAACTGAGCAATCTGAGCTAATTAATGTTAGCAGTGCTCAACCCCTGTGCTCAAAAGTCAAAATTCCATTATGTGAGCTTGAATTTCTCAAGATGCTAACATTTAAAAGTAAATTATAAAAAAAAAAAAACATGAAAGAAACCAGACTGGACATGCAAACCAGAAGCATGTTAATCTGGTTTTCTCCGGCATTCCTGAAAACTTATCACTTTCCAATGGGTTCACCATCTTGAAACAAACACCATGAACCACTGTTCCCAAACTTCAACATTTAAACACAAAAAGGAACTGAAGTTTACCAAATACAGACTCAATGGCCTGTTCCCACCATCGAACAACACAGACAAAACATCAAACATTTAAATATGATTGTGGACAACTTATACATTGAAGGACAGCTTTACCATGACCCCAATACCACATCCTGGCTTTTTCTAACACATCACATTACGCCTACCCATCAGTGACTGCAATAACATGATTTTAACCACCTCCCCCGCGCTCTCCCTTCTCAAACACATACAAATAACAGATTTTTTTCCCCTGTGGTCTCCTTTGTGAACAGACACCCCTCATATTCATGTTACCTCTGTTCTTTTTTTCTATGCATGTTCAGATGTTTGGTTGTATTTAGTTTATGTTGCTGATATTGTGTTTGTTGTTAATATGATAACCGGTGACAGCAGGCTAAAATCAATGATCTTTTTAACCTCACATTCAAGTTCTTCACAGACACGTTTGCATTATCAAACACAAACACATATTACATGGCACATATATTTCTACAAGTATATAGCATATTGTACGTTACTATAGTGGAATTGTATTGTATTTGAGAATGTACAGAGAAAATTTGTTCCTAGATTTAATACTCTTTTTGATTGTGTCATTGGCAGCGATGTACTTACCTTTAGCACTTGTGATTCATCACCAGCCCTTACAAGTTTGATGAGACATCTTGTTTTCGATTATGGTTCTTCCAAATGAGGTAAAGCTCTTATTTGGAAGTCGCTTTGGATAAAAGTGTCTGCTAAATGCCTAAATGTAATATAATGTAATGTAATGTAATATTACTCAAGGCAAATACTCACCAGGATGCATCATCCCTCCAAAAAAACCCTCAATCATTGCCCCACTTAAATTTCTAAACTGGAGTATATGCGGGATCACAGCAACCTCTAATGACTATAGATTACAGTCGTCAGAATTCAGTCAAGTTTTCTCTGCTCACTACAACTCAAGGCAAAGTCCCATTAACTCATAAGTCAACCACTGCTGACCCAGATGGCAGATTTTCATAAATTAACAACATAGAGGGTACCATAGAAACTATCTATGAACATAGATGACCCCCTTTTTTTATAGATTTTTCAATCCAGTTACAGTGGTCACCTATTTATTACAGCAGAAAGTGTCTCTTTTTCTCAATCAAGGCTCAAAACTGAAATATCCATCACAGGAATGCTGTTGTTGCTATTATCAGCCCAGCATTTATAGAAACAAGCTCAGAGAGCATGCTATCTTGAATTGTGAAACTATGTTGGCAATATTGTTTTTGTTCTTTGGCTTGTCAGGGGAGAAGTCGTGAGAAAAGCTTTCAACAAGACGTCTTACACTGAGTAAATCCTTCATGTGGATTGCCAGAAAATTGAATAAGAGCCCAAATTTATGGGTTAGAGCTATTGAAATGTTTCTAAAGCATTATGCATTTCTAGCAGCATTTAAAATGCAAAGGGGCTATAGTGGCAGTTCTCTGAGGGCTGAGGTGGAGAACTACTTAAGGGATCTATGGGTTTTAATGGGATCCGTCACATCCATCCCTGGTTGTTTATGTAAGCAGTAACAGAACCGCCATATTCACAATGACAGCATATCTTCCTGTAAGCATGTAAAAGCAGATGTTTATAGTATCTGCCTGTTTATTCACAAGAGAACCAGAAAAAAACATGTTTTATTATTTAAATAGAGCGTAATCCTCAATTTATGTTTATTCAAGCAGAATGTGAAAGTTTACCTTTTATCAACATGATAGTGCAAGGAGAATGTATCTTAATATTACTAAGAGAAAAAATTCTAACAGGTTAACTGAAAGAATGTGTACAATTAGCAGATACTTTAGGCTTTTCCACTCTGAACCAAAGAGAACTGTACCTCTGAAAGAATCTACTCCAAATGTAAGTTACCTCACTGGCTTTGCTGCCACAGGTTTTACTGCAGACACAATGTTGTAGTATTTTCTGCTAGCAGTCATGGTAGATCAGTGCCATGCGACAGGCCAAAGGAAAACAGTAGACTTAAAGTATCATAAATATATATTTGATACAATCATACAAATTATGTTCTCTTTATCATGCCTTAACACCATTGTCTTTTCTGCACAGTCCATCTTTTGCTGCAACAATGTAAATTTCTCCACTGCGAGACTGTTAAAAGATTTCTGATTCTGATATTACACATTCTATGTTATGTGGTGGATCTTTACAGGGGGGGTTTAATTTAATACTTGATCTGTCTGTATTTGATCTCTCAATTGCAGCAGAGGTATAGCCTGTCATTCTTTTTTCTTTCTTTCAAGTGCTGACTTTGAAAGAAAGACACACATTGTCAGTAGACTTGTAAAATCCCCAAAAAAAGATTTTGCTTCTGGGCCTTTGTAAACTTTTGACTGAGCAAAACCTCTTCAAGCAAATGCAAAGAAATTCCCTCAATGCATAATAAACCAATGTTATTGTTGAGGCTTTTAACAACAGTTACAAATGATGTGTGTGTGTGTGTGTGTTGTTTTTTCTGTTTCAGGAAGAAAACTATGAAAGACAGCAAAATAAAACGTTGCAATGAATGACTGATAATGTGAACAAACCTCTTAATTTAGTGGAATTTAAATTTCATAGTATGAAGTGGCACTTTGGTGATTCTTTCTGACCAGCCCTAATGGAAATAAAACGACTTCAGAGCAGATAAGGCCTAGTGTAATTTCCTATTGTCACAAGGCTTTATGAAACAAAAGGTGACCTTTAGCTTTCTATTCTCTCATCTCTCATTGTGTTCCTAATTTCTCCCACTATAGATAACCAGTCATTTGATGGCCGCTAAACATAGACTCCTGTGACCAGGCATAAAAGACAAGATTGGTAATGTGGGCTATAGAAAGCAGACCTACCTTCCATCTTTGCTTAGTCACAGAGGTCATCAGCACAATATGCTCTGCTTGAAACAAATTAAAAATGAATTGCTGGTGTGTCCCTCACACCTCCAAACAAAGTGAGTTTATACTCGTCTAGCCTTAATTGTAATTGCCCCGCAGTGCTATTTCTCTATTTCATTGGCACATTTACGTTGCCGTCAAACAATTGGAATATTCCACTATTTCTACCTATGCTAAAATTTTACTTCATCACTGATGCTTTATCAATGACAATGAAATTTAATTTTGACACTTGTTCTTTGATGTGGTGACATCTGCAAAAAAGGTTGTATTAATATCATAACTCATATAAAGTGTTGGGTGTAGGAACACAAACCATCACAAGAAGTATTCATAGATTTCAAACAAAGGAGAAAACATAACTGGACTGGCAAGGCTTGAATTTATCCTCAGGAGACAAATTAGCCAATCTAGATGCTAATTATAACATGTAAGCCACTCTAGTATGCCAAGTGGAGGGGGACAATTTAAGAGACAATGCAACTTTAAACAAAAAAACATGTCCTAGAGACATTTTAATTAAGGCACATGTGGTGGGAAATTCATCAATCTCTTAAAAAGCATCTAACTTTGATTAATTAGTAAGCTCCTACCTTTTGCAGTAATTGGATTGTTGTAAGCCAATGGGGAAATGTTTGCTACATTACTAGTAAGAGAGAGTTATACACACTCTAGCAAACTGCTGTGGTGCAATGGGATGCGTTTTAGTATACAGCAACATTGATCATGCTACAGCACCTTGACCCATCTAAAAACCATGAGAAGATGCCTCAAAGTCTTATCATCAGAATAGGGTAGTGAGGAAAATGAATCCAGGCAGTCCCTTTATATATGAACACCAATTAAAATACCAGCATCAGTATAATCAGCTAAGCTGTAACACAGCCAAAGATGCAATGCTCTATTCCCCACCATCCAGCAACAAATTGACATTAACATGCAAGTGGTCCTTTACTGGACCAAGGGAGAAAGGTTGATAATAAGAATTTCAACTGCACTTTAAAAATGGTCTTTATTGTTATTTATTATTTATTTCACTAATTTTAATCAAAGTTAAATCACTAAATCCCTGTGCACAGCAGTCTTTTTCCTACCTACTTCTGTGGCACTGCTTTTCACCAAGAATGAGCAAACCCAGAACATTATGTGCTCCCCAACCAAACAGTAAGAGTCGCTGCTTTAAACCTGTTATTAACTGTAGTATGATAATAATAATATGAAGATAATTGCAGAGGAGCCTCAAAGTGACTTTATGTTCTTTATGCGCCAAGATCTCCTTTAAGACATGATGTAATCTGTATATCCCAAAATGTCCCCAAAAAATGTAAAAAGGGGTTCAGTTAGCCAGTATACCAGAAATTGTGTCGCAAAACCCTGGCAAGTGCATTGATATAAAGGCTTTAAATGTGGATAATGTAGGTAATTTTCACAGTATGGTGTTGAATTAAGCATGCCAAATTAGTCCTATTAACTTGATCTCATGTGGACTCTGTTGTACAAATCTGAACATTCTGCTACACTTCCTCCCTGCCTTATGGACCCCAAGTCCCTCAAGCAATTTGCAGATATGAATACTGAGAGTGCTCTGGGCAGCAGGGTGGTGTTAAAACCCCACCCTTCAGCTAGAGGCTAGCGCTTCCCTATCCCAAGGTCTGTAAATGTATACCCTGCTGATGTGTCCTTGAGCAAGACACTGGATCTAGCAGCTGCAAGAATGTTTTTCTGTAGCTGCCCTGCATTCTGAACTCCCTCTTCAATCGGAGTCTTTAATATTTCACAGGACACAGAGCCCTGCTGATTTTTATTCTTCTCATTCAATTAGGGGCAATATTACCCCTGACACACTAATACATGCAATTAACAGCAATCAACATTCTCATGGGTAGTTCCATGTTAATGTCATGTCAGGTCTACCGTAAGAAAAGTGGCCACTTGAGAAACAATCCTCCACATGACAAACTGCATTGTCAGAAATGCAATCTGAAGTTAAATAGTTCTAAAATACAAGCAGGAGAGCCTGACAGTATGTACATTTAATCAGAGCTCAGAGGTCTATTTGTGTACAGTTAAGCTCTGGCATGATGCGTTTGACTGTGGAAACTGGATATTTCTATTCAGTCCCAAAGGAGGCCATGAAGTGTCACATGTGTGATTTTGATGAGGTTGAGAATGAAATTCTACCTTTCCATCTTTTAAAAAATGTTTTATCAAGATCTTCTAGTAAAGCTTTTTCTGAAAATGTCTACCTTACATCATGACATTTGGTATAACTCAGGTTTTTAGATCTCATCTCATACAATGTGTTTCATGTGTACATACACATGTTTACAGGACCATGTATTGGCTAACTTTCTTTTTGTCTTCTCTTGCCTCTGAAGTTAAATGAAATCTTGTAAACCCACATGGGCTGTGCACCTTTAGGTGTATGACACTTGAATAAAAGGAGGTATTGCTGTTATTGTGTCTTGTATACTAAGTTCAGTTGTAATCTCTGTTGCATTCTTGTGTTTCATAGACCAAAGGTTTCCACAGCGTCTTCCTATTCCTTACCCTCTTTTGATCTGACATTTCTGAAATGCAGCACTATACCACTGATTTAACCCAGGTATGGAAAAGTAGGCCAGTTAAATGTGCAGTAGATTAGGCATTTGATTATTATTATGAATAAATTATTCTTGGTTATGAGCTATATGACATGCTTTTGGCAAACCATTCAGCCATTTCAGACTCAGCCGTAATTACTTTCCATTGTTATAAACATTCTTACATATGAGCACTCTTGGGGCAAAACTTTGTATATACAGTACAAATGTGCATATATTATTTTACTGTATATTAAGACAAATGAATTAAAAGGACTTAGGAGGTGTAATTTCTTTCACACATTCTGACTGTTGTAAGTTCTGTTCAAAAGGCAGCAGCTGTCCCCAAAACCTAATTATCCAACAGACTGCTGTTACCTGATTTCCAGTTCAAAGGAACATTCTTGTCCTGTTGCCAGATGAATCTGCAGAAGCCTGGCCCAACTCAATTAAATGAAAGTGAATGTTACATTTTTCTAAGGACAATTTGGCTTTCGCTTTGCATTGTTTGAAGAATCTGGTAGTGTGTAAATGTATTATTTTGCATTTTAAAAATATTTCTGTTTTGATTTAGATATAAATAATTGCCTAGCGAGAGTCAGCAGTTCATTTTGCAGGAGCTTTGTGTGTGTGTGTGTGTGTGTGTGTGTGTGTGGTGATGGTGGTGGTGGTGGGGGGGCGGGCATGTTTGCTCATGCAAGTTGGCTGTGTTGGTTCTGTGTAAAGCATTTTCCCAGAATGGAAAGGTCCCCAGGCATCCAGTCAATCTGACAAGTATTCCTCTGTGTGTGTGTGTGTGTGTGTGTGTGTGTGTGTGTGTGTGTGCGTGCGTGTGTGTGTATGCATGTTCATTTGTATGCTTAAGCTTTCAGGTGAGCAACCTTTCACAGGGGCCAAAGCGCCTGAGTCCACACGTTCATGCCACTCCACTCTGCTTTCTGGCTAACACACAGACAGACGACTGATCGCGCGTCCTCCATCAGCATGTTTGTGTGTATTTGCCTGTTTACTTATGCACTGCTATTTTTGCCTAATTTGCAATGTGTGAGGGTGGACGTGGTGCAATTCTAGGTGTGAATGCATGAATGACATTCATTTGGAGCAGCGGGAATGCATACAAACTGTACTTTCAAAGGATTGATTGGAGGTGAATTAACAGTAGATCAGCCAAAGAAACAGGTAAAATTAATTGGTTCTAATATACTATAAATGAAATAAAAGTACCTGAATAAATCTTAATGAGACGTATTGACAATTTTCAGACCTTTATTTTTGGGAGAAGTTTTTGTTTAAAGTTGTTTAAAAATTAATTTCTTTAAAGTGCAAGTGCGTTTGTTTTTCATTCACTTTTCAAGGCCCATGGTGCCAGCCATTGAAAGCAGAGCCGAATCAATAAACACTGCACTGTGTACAATGACACATCAGCAGGTGTCCCTATCATTTTATACAGTCACACACTTCTGTTAGACTTCACTGAAGTTGAATCAATGGCCCCGCTCATTATTTCAGTCTTAGATTTGGTAAGACCACAGCCCGTTTGCTTAAAGTTATAATTTTATATATGTATATTTATATATCTGTGTCACATTTATGGCATCTTGCTTCAGTTTGAAAGTCTGAAAGTCCAACAGGCTTTGATCACTCGTGAATGCATACGATTTATTAAATAATTCACTCACAAAGACCACACCAGGTGGAGGATAAACAAGGGTCATGGGTGGAGAATGGGTGAGAGGCATCAATCTGTGTGAGAAAGAGAGGATGAACAGAGGATTGAATGATTCCATGAGGTGTCATTGCGGGGAACCCAGTGAGTGAGAGAAGGTGAGGTGAGGTGGTGGGGGCTTGTCTCAATCATTACTACATCATGATGCTTGTGGTTCTTGTAATAAGGCAGGTGCAGAGGAAGCACTAAAAGGGTTGGGAGGAGACCTCCCTGCAGGAATCAATGTAATAAATATCTATTGTTGAGACCAGCAAACACTGAATAAGAACCAGGTCCATGTTGTGTCCAGTACCTCGCAGTGATTACTTCTCTATTGAACAATGATTAAGATGTTTGTGGTGAGTTCCGGATGTTGCCCAATCTACATTTTGTTTAATGTAATTAGATTATATTCAAGTATATCTCCATCCTGTGCAGAAGCACACAGATACCAACACACATACGGTACAAAATTCTGGTTGAGCAGTTTATATTTCACACCTGACTTGCGTTTGGATGGACGTCCAGCAGGCTGTCAACAGAGGAACTGCTTCACTTGTTTGAATTCCACTCTTTCCTCCCCTTCTTTGGCTGCAAGAGTCATTTGAGGGATGGACATTGGGGAAAAGGAAGGTGAAAGAGCAGGGAGGAGAGCAGGAAGATAATGGAGATGACATGTTGAAGATGCAGGGGACGATCTAGTGACTTGGGGTCCCTATGAAAAACCAGGCATGGGGCCTTGTTTGTCCATTATAACTCTTTATTGAATAAAATAATGTACAGTACTGAGAACATGCCAGGGGTGGAGTTAATGTCCCAGAAGCTTGAAGAGCTTTGTTGCTGAGTAAATTCCCAGATTGCTAGCGCGTGTAGAGGTTAGCTAACCAGCTACAGTAGCTTACCAAATAGCCCTGTGAGCCGTCAAGCATCTAGAATCACATATTTTGTGAACATTCGCAGATTAATTTCACGTTGCCACTTTCTGGTGTGATCAGACCTTAACTCCGCTTCACTGTTTGATGCTGCGCAGAATACCACATCACCTTGAGGCTTGAACACTAGTAATTCAGTGTCCTTAGAGTGGAGCTACAAGTTTCACAGTAAAACACACTACTGTGGGGAGGAAAGCAATGAAGATGAAATATGGGCAGGCAGAGGCAGCAAGCAAGTGAAGGACCCAGGGATTTTTTGAAGAGGTTAGAGATGAGAGAAATGTTTTTTAAGGAAGACGGAAGTGATAAAGATGCAAGCTGGGGGTATTTGTTTGTGGCATGGGCGGGTGTGTTAGGAGCACCAGCTGGCAGTAGAGAGGGGACTTGGTTCTTTCCAGCAGTGCCAGATGGTGCACCTGGTCCAACTCGGAATTGGTTGAAGCTCGCCCACTTACTGACACATTTATTTATGTGGAGTGAACTTGTGTTTTGGCAGACATATGCACGTGGAATAGTAAGCGTCAAGTCAAAACCACTGCATGTCTGAATAAATGTCAACTAGTAAGAGAACAGACAATACTCATCGCTGAGCATCAAGACAACTGAACAAAGCCAGCTATTTGTTGAAAATGAGTCATTAGCCTGGGCTGCAAGGCAATCACAACATAATTTTGTTTTCCTACACTCTTCCACAAAAACAAATATGTGGGGAAAGTGATTTTAATGATTTGATGGTTATAATTGCATGCCATGGCTGTCTCCAGTAATAACAGCTTGTCTTAAATGTTTTGTTGCCATATTGGCTTTCATTGTGTATGATGTTGATTTTAAAAGATTACAGAGTTATTGACAACAAAGATGCCAATCAATGTTACGTCTCATTGTTTTTGACTTTCTTTTAACTGGGCCTATCTATTCTAGATTTAGTACTGTTTTCTGCCTCTCCTCATCACAAGCCAGAATTAGTTAACCTATGTAGGAGTGTGTGCCTGTGTAGGAGTGTGTTTGTGTGTGTGTGTGTGTGTGTGCACATTTGTTTATAGATTTCGAAAACATGCGTTGGTGTGTGTAGGGGTTTTACATATGTGTGTGCCAATGAAGGAGTCAATAGCAATCGCTGATTAACATGCATGCCATCTACAGCAGCCTCCCTGCGCATTCCCCTATATCCCAATCAGTCTGTGCTGTACGAGCTGTATACATTAACAGTAGTTATTTGCATGGTTGTTTTATTACGAACATATACACCGTTTCATTCTGAGGTCAACCCGCTTACATACTGTGGGCGAACCTCCGGGATAGAAGAATGTGTTGTTCTTACATTGGAGCATTTGTTAATTTTAAAGCCTACTCTTGCCAAGCCCCTTTCCAATTTTATTTCAGAATACATTTATATCCATATCCATTTTTTTTTTACATTGTTGAGTTCAAAGCATACATTTGTCCTTCAAATCTGAGATTCTATTCTAAAATTCCAGCAAAGTCTATTTTGGTCAGGATTGCTTTTACTGTGGGGACCTTGTGTGATTTTTTCTCTCCTCTCTTCTGTGCAAGCCTGCCATGTCTGTAATCTGTAAAATATGAATCAGCATGAATCAACTTCTTGCTATAATTCCTTGTTTTCTCTGCACATTTTTTTTTTCGTCTTCAAGAGCTGCAGTGGAAATAATGAATGAGAGCTTTGATGTCATTTTGGGTGCAAGTTCAGGGGGCTTTTCATGCCACACACCACGGAGAAGGAATAACCTAAGAGTGATAACAACCCTTGATACACATATATCAGCCTATCAAGTTCAAATAGCTGATATGTTAGCAAAATATGTAACTAACGGAAACAGAGGAATGTAGGTTTATTAATAATATAATAATATATCTTGCATTAATGTACATACTTCAAAGAGTTGGACGTAGATTACCAAATCATCATTTGATTGTTTTCAGCTGATCATAATGGGATGCATGCACCTATTTCCCTCTAATATTTCCAAAAACAGAAAGCTGTTATTTTAGATTAGGCTTGATGACATGTTCCAATTCTGAAAACAAGAACAAATTACAGAATTATAAGATATCAAATCATTCAAAACATCTACAAGCATACAGAGAGCAGGGGCGGGTAAGCGCCGTGAGATTTGTGATCAATCATAGTGCTCCATGGTAGACTGTATCCAGCATGTGTCGAAGATTGTGAAGATGCATGCATGTATAATGTCGCCATAATCCAGCAAAGACATAAAGGTGGCATCAACAAGTCTCTTTTTAGCCTTAAAGGAAAAGCAAGACTTTTTTCTAAAATAGAAACCCAATTTTATTGTATTTCACTGTGTGAATTGTGGCAGTATGGCTTCCTTTTTTGTTCTTTTTTTTTTGTGGAATTAAACAACATGTGGGCATGTGCTTGGGAATTGAGAATGGTCTCTACCGTGTTTGACAGAAGCGTGACAATCCTTGAAAACACATTAAAGCAGGCCAGGGTGGTAAAATAAACTCACACACCGCCATACAACAGGGACGCCCCCCCCTAGCTTTGACGTTAATAAGAATCTAAGAAAGTAATTTTCAGGTGGGTCCCGTGAGAAAGGCATAAGTCATTTTGACCTGTTTACAGCATCAGGGATCACGTTCAGCATTAGAACCTTGGAGTGTTCTTGGGGAGTAGTTATTCTTCAAACATCCTCTAAAAGGGGGCAGGATGACAATTTAAAATATGTTTTGCAAGCCATGCAAAGGATGTTACCCTTGTTGTCAAAATTCTGACTTTAGGTAAGTGCCAAGATGTAACATGCTTCAGTGACCTGGGCTTCAGTGTACATGCTTATGTTATTATTTGTTTTAATATTTCAGGTACAAAGTATTTTCTCTCGTTTTTATCGTTCTCTCATTTTCTTGCTCTCCATCCTCCTCTAACCATTTGAGAGTACAGTGCGGGATTAATATTCATAGTCTGTTGTTGCCCTGCATGGCATAAACAAAATAGTTTTTGTCATCTTTCACGCTGTGTTTATGCTTCCATAATCAATCGCCTTGTGCCAGAAGAAAGCCAAAGCCTTAGCTTAGAGATGAATTTTATTCAGCAGTGCGAGAACGTCTGGCATTTCTCATGAACATTTGGATCACATAGCTCTTTAGGGCAAAGTTGCAAATTGCACATTTCAGGTTGGATTATATGATGTGCATAGCTACTGTTTAGCTACTGTAGCACATACTTAGCTGCTTTGGCATTTATTTATTTTTGGTGCCCAAGGCAATGCTTAAGCCTAGGGGAGTTGACACTAATTCAGAAGTGTTTTCTCTGTAAATTAAAGACCACTGACACGACTTTCATGTTAAAACAGTGGCATACAGCATGATAAGTGGTTATTGTTTTGGTGTAAAAAAAGGGTTCTCTGTGTATTGTCCAGCAATGTACTGGATCACATTGATTGAGATGCTAACAAAAAAATACAGTTGTCTGCCACATGTAAAACATTTACTACTTTATTTGAACTGCTTTCAAATCGTAATCTGTGTAAAGATCATTTACCCACTTCCTTTTATTATGAGAGTATATATAAAATCATCTTTGTTTAGTGTCCTTAAAAAAATATTTGTTTGCAGATGAGGAACATGAAAATGATTAAGAAAATGAAAAGAACAATGAGTCAGATGATCATTTAAAAAAAAATCTGTTTCTGAAAAGTTCTGTGCCTACAGTTATACTTAAAATATTAAAATGTATACCCTCAGAAATTAAAGCGACAGTCATCAAATTTGCAGCCAATCCAGGTAGTTTTGGTTAGTAAGTATTTAAAACCAGATGGCTCAGGTGCTTCTTTGTTGCGTAAATGTGAGCTGTCAAAAAATGCTCCATTGCACTCCATTTAAAAAGTGAGTGAGTGAACTGTGGAGCCACAAAATAAACACCAGCGAGCAATTTCAATTAATGATAGGACAGCCATGAGAATTGCCTAGGGTTTCAAAACGGTCGCTTTGTATTTATTTCAGTGACATTTAGAGGTGTGCTGCAGGTGAAGCACGCCTCTAAAATGCTGCTCTTGGCTGGAAATTAATTTCAGTTTTTTGTTCATGATGGTTGAAGAGAGGCTGCGTAAATGCCAGCGTTCCTGCCACAACAGATCCTCACTGACATCCTTTTTTATTCAGATGTTGCAAAAATCATAATAGGACAGGACACTGTACAAACGTATATAGAATATAAAGGCCGTCTTTATGTAAAGTGAGAAAAACAGACAAGGCTTTGGTCAAATAACAATGTGGACATTTTAGCACTTTTTGTACCTGTTGAAATTTCAGGCTACTATGAAAGATGCAGGTACAGCATGAGCATGACTGCACAAACAGAATTTCTATTAAAAATGCAAGGCATAGACACAAAGAGATAAATGGAGAATACTGCTGCCACTTTAATAAATGGTCATGGGCTATGCTTGCAGATATTTCAAAGGAAGCTGCTGCTCTGACCCTGGCTCTGACAGTAAACCATCTACAAGTACAGTGTGGTCCGTTTCTCTATGAATTTACTGAATATGTACTCACCTATTCATTTCGATTGTCTGATTGTTTGATTGACTGATGGATTGATCTATTAATGAAAGTCGACAAATCCCCAAAATATACATATAAAGTCTACCTGCAATTCACACAAACTCTGAATTATAGCAACTATTAGAAAGATGTACTACCCCATTTTAATAGTTATTACATTGCACAGCTTTCATTAATCACATACATAATAGAAACCCACTGGCACCATTCATAAATTTGTTTTTACCCTGATGGACATTGATTCCTCACAATAATTGAGATAAATGATTAGTTGAGTACTTGCAATAAAAGAGAAAGCATGCTGGTTATTTCAGCAATGTTTAGTGCGACACAATTTAATGAAAATTGAGCCGTTGGTAAGATCCATGCAACTGTTTATGTTCCTTGAAATATGACCGGCCCTGCCAAACTACTTTCTGGATACTTACTGGTTCCACTACAGTAATTTTCGTTTTTCTAGTCTTCAGTTCTTGATGATGTTGTTCATGTTGGCTAAACACTCCAAACAGAAGCTAACAGGCAAGATGTTGGCATGGACCAACAAATACACTTAACATTTTATCAAAGGCCATGACTTCCTATGAAAGCAAGTGTAATGCGAAGGGGACTACATAAGTTAGCCCAATAATGGAATACTCTACATGTTATTTTGGTGCGTTGTTTTCACTCTTTCATTTTTATGATGCCACATACTAGTAGCTCAGCGGCTTCACATTGATTTGGGATTTACTTTGATCGCTGTATCATCCATGCAGTGTGTCTACGTTTGCATGCTGTGCAACCACAGAACACAGCTGGACTCAGTGGACTTTAAGAGGCATCTTGGTCAACCCGTCAATGGGGGACTGGGAAATACTTGCTTGCGTGCTGCTAGCTTAAAAGGGAGTGGGGTCACAGTTTAGCAAGGCTAAGCGTGGGAGCATTTAATAATAAATCCCGGGAGAAGAAGCGTTAAGTGGTTGAAGAACATGTCAATGTAGGGTCTGCTGGTCCCTGTCCACTGAAAAACGGACAGCTCCAGTAGATGGCACGCGGGTTAATAGCTGCAAATAGACGCTTATAGTACAGTATACATACATGGATCCAAGTGGATGCCCTTCTTGATTTTTGTCATTTAATAAGTCACATACATTTGAGCAATTTCTCAATGGAGAGAAGTAGAAGGTGATAGCAATCTGATGACGTCAATTCATTTTATCATTCCTAACAATCTATGATGTAAAAGTCTAGTCTATGCAAATGCACTTACGGAGCTAAGACTTCCTCTCTCACACACACCTAGACATACACAGCTACAGATAATTTAACCTGACCAAACACTATTACACTTTTTATCCAATAAAGGGCTACGGCTGCAGCTTTATCTCATTCTGCTGTGTTTCCTTGCCGATGCTCGTGGAAGGTTTTTTTTCTTGACAGTTGTAATGAGATTAGAAGGAACCTGGAACCTGGGGAGACATGTAACGCCTTTAAATGAGATGGAATGAAACTCTGCTAAACTATTCATCAGCTGAGACGGTGTTAAGTGCAAGCGTGCGAACAGGCACGCACGCACATACACACACACACACGCACAAACGCACACACAATCTACGTGCCCTGTTCTTCCCTACCTCCCTTGATTCAGCACGACATCCTTCCAAATTAAGGCAGTCGTGTCTGAGTGTTGTATGAGTTGCCGGAAAATACTAGATTGTGCGCTACTTTGACTTTCTGAGATGAGTGATGCCCTGTGGAGGTTTACCCTTCTGGCTAGATGGAAGACAGAAGCTGTAATCTATGCACATATCTTTTTATCATTTCTCTTCTTCTCCGCTGCTTGCTTTTCAACATTAGATTATATACTTCACATCAAACAAGGCTCTCTCAAAAACAGTATAAAATAGTGTTTTACTGAATAATATTACCAATAGTGTTGAGCCTGAAAAAAGTATGTCACTGTCTGAATGATCGCCTTTTGAAACAGTTGTTGATGGTTACTGCCTTGCATGTATAAAAGGGATTTAGATTTTTTGTTTGTTTTTATAGTTTTTATAGACATGCTAGACAAACGCTAATGGTTTTGGTTTTATGCTCGCCAGAAGGGCAAACATCTGCATGAGCTGATGCTTCTCAGGATGTGTATGATTTTTATAAGGTCATGCTTGATTGTGGTAGCAAGGGTGGCATGCATGGACACGTTTCATAGCAGGTACAAAAAAAAATGGGGAAGATCCATGGTTTTAGATTAGGCAGGGCACTGGGGAGAGAGAAGGCCCGACAGGGATGACAGTAGATACAGTATTTGGTCTTAAAGCTAACTGTGGCTGTTACTACTTGTTCCTACTGCAACACGTTCTCATCCCAGGTTGTCAAATACAGACACTTTGTCACGCCCCTCTCCGCCTCATACAGATGCACAAGGTACCCTTTATGTTTAGGCAACAAAAGCACTTTGCAGGCTGGGTCACGTTGAAAGCCTGGGGTGCGAGGGGTGTGACAAAGCGTTTTTGTATTTTTGTCCAGTTGAGGAACATAAACAAAGCAGTAATTTTAACCCAAACCTGAACCGAATCAGAATTTAACCATAGAATTAAAGGCATAGGCAAATAATGTTGTCCTGTTGATAGGTGCTTCAAGGACCCAAGACCCCCTCCTATTAACATCCATTCAATGCAAGAATGTAGAACTTCCTTCATTCGAAAGAAGCAATGTGTTTCACTCAAAATGTATTTGGGTTTTTTATTCTAGGTGACATGGTTACTTTAGGGTCTCTGCTTGGTCAGGCATCTGCTTACACTGAAGAACTATTGCGGCTCTACATCACACAGGTATGTAGACACATTTGTTTTATTTTGTTTCCTCCTTTTTTTTATCACTCTTATATTTTATTACTATATATTATCTTATATATTGTGTTTGTATTGAATGTCTTACTGTTATTATTTATTCCAAAGTACTTCTTTTATTATGGAGCATGTCTTGTGTGGAAAGATAGAAGCTTCCTATGCACAATCTCTTTTCAATGTTACCATTTGTACATTTAACTGAAAATTGCCCACAGCATCATCAGTATGTATCCCCATTCTCCAGCTGCAAACAAGCAATCTTATGTGACAGAAGTGCTGGCATTCTCCACATGTGGGCAACTGTGAGTAAAAAGCTAATGACTGAAAGGGTCAATGAGACTGAGAAAAGGACAGATGGAGTGACTGAGTGAGAGAATAGCTGATGGCAGATGGAATGACTGAGAGTGGGAGAATGATGGCGATCAAGGCAGGGATTTGTGAGAGGAATAGAATGATTGCTGTGGGGCGCTGTGTGTGTGTGTGTGAGTGTGTGTGTGTATATATGTGTCAGAGATGGGGGTGGGTTGTCCTATCAATGTCTAATTGTCTTTGTGTTAAACTGCAATTCCATTGGTCTGCAAGTGGCCCCATTAGGATGACCTTCAGTTGCTAATGGAAGGGGAATGGGAAAAATGTTGCCCATGATGGGGGCACGAGGGAGTTAAAGGGTGTGTGTGTGTGTGTGTGTGTGTGTGTGTGTGTGTGTGTGTGTGTGTGTGTGTGT